>JAUJYV010000690.1:0-31014 GCA_033995625.1 Ophyiulus pilosus | reverse complement strand
TGTATCAAATGTCTCGTCGGGCTAACGTTGGGGTAAATGGTAGAAACAACGTTGGGACAATGTATCAAATGTCTCGTTGGGCTAATTAACGTTGGGGTAAATGGTAGAAACAACGTTGGGACAATGTATCAAATGTCTCGTCGGGCTAACGTTGGGGTAAATGGTAGAAACAACGTTGGGACAATGTTGGCACAATACATTGGCGCATTAGATTAAAGCAGCTCAGCCAAAGGTCCACAAGTTGAGTGTCTTTTGTGACGTGCACAAATGCAGCTTGCACAGGCCTTTTTTCTCCAGCACTTCTGCAAGGCCCATTGCAATAGGTCCAGCCAATTAGAAGGGGCCATTTTAAAAATGAGGTCAGCACATGTACTATGGCCACGATTAACTGGCTAACTGCATAAATGTGTGAAATTTTAGGGGTCTGTTTGAGTACCCCTACTATTATAAAATGCCCTTATTAGTATTGTGGTCAAGCTGATTAAGGAAAGTCCTTATTATACACTGAGCATTGCAAAGTTGTCACTTATATTGTATTAACCTATGAATTATAAATAAAGAATGTAAAATATGGCATTACTTGTAGTTTTATTATTGCCAATTTTGTTGCTAAACTTTAATAATTTACAGAAACTGTAAATATCAATGGAGAATTCCAAATAACCTTCAATCAACTTAATAATCGATTAATAGTTTTCAAGTTGTACAAAATGTGCACCCTGTGGGGGAAAGGCACATTTTTGAAGAAATTCTGGGGCCTCTTTTTTGAATGGCCCTACCTGATTTTTAAGCCTAATTTACCAAGTTTCAACAATTATGAGTAATGATGGGCCTTGATAATGAGTACCCCTCATTTAGTTAGTGTGGACATATCACAAGTGTTATATAGTTTGCTATTGAGCTATCTTTTCATTGGTGGTGGCCCTTAAAAGGGCCATTTGGTTTAAAAACAAAACAAAAAAAACATGCAAGTAGGCTTATACTTGCCAAAGATAGGTGCAGATTTAGGTAGCAAAGTAATTCAGCAAGTCAAGGCGCTCCTTTTCTGAGGCAGTGTGCCTTTGTTAATGACAAAAATTGACCAAACAACAATGAGGTCAGCTGACTGTTTCTTAATCAGCAGGAATGCTGACCCATGAACCCTTTCCTTTGGCGCCAAAAAATATATAATCAACAAATCCATTTAAATACTTTGGGCCCTCCTTTGGCGCCCCCTAGCCACCGACAAGGTACCGGTTGGCAACTTCGAGGACTGGTGGATCGAATTCTCAAATGTCCCCTTTTGCCCGTAAACTTTGGGACAGGGGTAAAGATCTGCACAAGTTTGTGAGACTCTTTAACTTGTGATGTGTGTGTTCCCGCTTGGCATGGATGACCGTAGTCGTTCCATTGTTTTCAGGAGGACCGTACTGTGGGAAGGAGAGCCCACAAGCTCCAGCCTCCCATGGACTCCGATGTTCTATCGGTGGAGTTACCACATTGGATTCAACAGCGGGGCTGTGAAGGACCCAGATGAGGTTATCGAGCTCGGCTGAGTAACCAAGGGCTGGACAACCGTTGGATTGTTTTTTCCTGTTCATGTTGGATACGGAGTTTCATCATCCGTTCCTCTGCGGTCCACCGGTGCAAAACTGACTGGTGTTGTTGTTGGTTGGGGTTTATGGGCCCAAAGGCGACTAAGGCTAAAAAGGGCTAAACCGGTTGCAAGTTGATACTGTAGAGGGTCTACAGGACCATTCATGTGACAGACAGGACGATAGACTGACTGGACCCCAGTCCCGAAGAACGCCTTAAGTTAGCCCTTACTGGGGGCACTGACTGGTGTGTGGACAGTCAATGGGCAATTTTGGGAAACTTGCGACTTAAACGCTGGATTCCTCCAGAGCAGTCTGCAACATCCCAGAAGATGTCTGTTCCGTACCAATAAACGTTGGGCGGCAATCATGCGGCGACCCCTGTAGGGTGTTTGTTCGATGGATGGGCTCCACCGGCGCGTTTGACGGTATAGCTGCTCAACTACCGCTTGTACAGTCGGGAGTTGGGAAACTACCGTTTGTAAGGCCGGTTGTTGGGGAACTACCGGCTGTACGGACAGGAGCTACTAACTACCGCCCATTGATTTCTGCTCGGCACTTTGGTTAAGTTCCGCAGTCGCCTCCCATTGGCCTTATTTTCTGGTGGACACTCTGGAAGGGTCCATGCTGCTGGTGAGCTAAGGGCTTCTAGAGTGAGCTTTGTCTGCTCTCCTGTCGAGGGATGACGGTCCTAGTTAGGCCTAGGCAATTGGTTCTGAGTCGGTACTCGACTGACTCCAGAACGATTTGGTCTCTCTTTTATACCCAAGGACCAAGATGAGAGAGCATTCTGGAATACCCATGTTTGTCCCTCATTGGTCCCTTGTTTATAATAATGAGGCTGGAGTTTATTATTAGTCCTGGTCCCTTAATTCTAAGCGCCCTTAAGACAAAGTTTTAAAAGTTTCATATGCTGTACCCCTTTTCTCTTGTAGTTATCCATCCTTGGTCCATCTCGGATGTCCGTAAAATGATCCTGCCGTTCTCGTGTCCAGTATCTGCCGTCGTACCTTGCGATGAATTGCCCGCAAATCGCTCTAAGTCACACTGGACTCAATGAGAAATATTGGTTACTCGAGGAAGGTCCAGCGCACATTCAAGGTTCCACTGCAACGGACATAGCGAATAAACCAAAAAGTTACCGATACTCGAACAACGGATTTCTTACGTAAAGAAGACACTCAAAAGAAAAGAAGCAAAGAGTCAGATATACAGTAATTTTACTATATAACATGATGGTGTATGAAGATAAGTTGCAGTCTTATCATTTCAAAGAGATTGAACAGAGAAAAAAGAAAATTGGGAAAACAAGGAGTGACCAAGAGGTTGAGAAAAAGGCATGAAATATCTGGAAAAATAAAATATGATAATGACAGGAGAAAATGTGATGCCTCTTTGGTCTACTATTTAACAGCAGTTCAATGGAAAAGGAGATCTAAGAAACTGTACATTTTTAAGTGAAAAAAAGAAAAACATTCCCATGATGAGATGCACCAGAGGGATAACCGAACTCCTCGAGCCGAGGGATTTTACCTGTCGTATTTTCTTAAGTCGACACTGACCAAACCCCGGTCATTCCTCGACCTGAAAATCTCAAATATTTGAGAAAATTTCCAGATTCGCAGGGGGATAAAGACAACATGCCACATTTGAAAACTTAAAACCTGACCAGCAGTTTGTAAGTTTTTGACTTTTTCCGTGCGCTAATTTAGCAAGTGCGAGCCTTGGAATATACTCGCTACTTCTTCAGAAAGATTATAAACTGGTACAAGATCTAAAAACATAACCCTAAAATAAAATTCAAAACCAACTCGCATTAACAGTCGACATCAAAAGTTAAAACTTAATCATCGATTGCAAATGGAGGCCGCCATTATGTTCTTTCGCTGTTCTAGAACACCGGCATTCTAAAATGCAAACTGGAGCGTTCTAGAATGCGGCAAAACCTAACGGGAGCCCTTTGTTCTGTTCGGCATTTACGGATGAGACAAGCGCTAGTCCTACTAATATTAATAATTTCAAAATTAACCAGAGGTCGGCGTTTGAAAAACATAAAAAAAGCTTTTGAGGGGCAAAAAGCGAGTAAAAGCAAAAGCAACGAAGGCAATGAAGGTAAAAAAGAACAACATGGCGATGTTCCAAAAACTAAAAACAAGATGGCGGAAAAAACTAAGAACAAGATGGCGGCAGGTGGGGGGTTAGAAACAAAAATTAAGGCACCAAATTCATGACTACTTCACTAACGGATTTTAATTTTCTTAATACTTTTTTTATCTTTCGCGAGACAAAAATTCTCATTTCAAAAAAATAGGAGATTCGACAACCAATAAATAACTTTTTTTTAGTGAGGACGGGTGGGGGGAAATAGTAAAGGCTTTCAAAACATCCTGCGAGGATTTGGTGTATTATTATTTTGGGAAGACGGTTGGTGGCACAATCCTCGTCCAATTCGGAAGGCTTCGTTGGTAGAGCATTTTTGGCGCAGAATATATATATTCACGAATATATATTGGGGGAACGGCGGCGCTTTTCGGCGTCAAGGGACGTCCCGTTGGAGCAGAGTCCTCAATGGCGTTTCTTATCGACAACGATGGTGGAAGCTGCAGAGTGAGATTTGCGAAAAGTGGGGATGGGAAGAAGAAGAAGATTCGAGAAGCCGAGGGAGGGCAAAGAGAAAATAAAGCAGTATGAGTAAAGCGGCACTTGAGCGCGAGTATCGAGATGCAAGTAACGAGCAACTAAAACCTAAGACTAGTTTACGAAAGCAAAATGGCGATTATCAAGTTGGAAGGGAAATCTGGGCAACTACGGAACAAAAATTTGATAAAGCGGCAAAATACAGAAAAACATCCGTTAAATTATTGGATACGTGCCAGAGCCGTATCCGCATCTGCGGTTGGAATTTAAGAGTTTTACAATCAACTTTTTCTGAAAGGTGGTCTTACTTTACCAAAATAAGTATTTTTTAGGGAAATCTGAACAGCTACAGAACAAAAATTTGCTAAAGTGGCAAAATACAGAAAAACATCCGTTAAATTATCGGATACGTGCCTAAGCCGTATCCGCATTTGCTCAAAAATCAGAGGTTGGAATTAAAGTTTTACGATCAACTTTTTCAGAAAGGTGGTCTTACTTTACCAAAATAAGTATTTTTAGAAAACTGAGGAAAAGCCGGGATAAGATTTAATTCGAGTAAACGCAAACTTGATAAACGCCATTTGATAAAAGCTAAAAACTGAAAATAATAACTAAAGATTAAAAGCCCCTAAAGTGACTAAAGAAGCAAAGCAAATTAATCGTGATAAAAAACTACGTAAAAGCTAATGTTGACCGGACGGTTGTACCAAGCTGTCTGGCAGTTTGGTACAACTTCGTTAACGGTAGAAAAAGACCAATGGTAAGCACGCATGCAAATTGCTCGGCAAAAGGCGCCCTGATGAGGAAATTAGCCAAAAATTGCATTCTTCGGGCAAGCGTTAAAAATGCATGCATGAAAAACGTCACCCTCTCATCCGTGAAACTGCTGTCCAATTCCGATACCGGTTTTTCAACCGGATCTCACTGGTAAACGTTGAAAAAACTCATTAGATAGTGCCGAGAAATCACGAACACGGGTTGGAGAACAGACGGAACATGTTATCGGTCACACAAACCCAAACAACAATCGGCTGCAACAAAGTCTCGGAAATTCCAGGAACAGTTTCTTCTCCAAAGGAACGGTCACAAACACGGGGAGCACAAGGTGGAAAAATCTGGCGTTATCACAACAAACCATTCAAAACTAATCATTTATTAATAAACAAGAGGTATTAAGAAATAGTCTCGTTGGTTAAGTCTAAGAATTGGAAACTGCAACTAGAAACAACAGGAGTGGGTTAAAAGAGAAAGCAACGCGCAAACGCTTCATATTTACAAAGAGCGGCGGCGAGTCGCAAGCCTCGGACGCGGCTTCGATCTGCGATTGAACGAGACGCCGTCGTCCGAGAACGAGACTCGCCGCCACGTAAGAAAGAGGTTGGAAAGGTTTGGGAGCGTATGGCAAAAAACTTGTAGGACATGCGACATACGAACGGGGTAAAAAGGACATGACAATGTTGACCACACCTAGAAGTCTTGTGTCGAAGAAGAGTAGATTAAAAAAAAAAAAAGGATTTGATAGAGCACAGATTTGAGCACGGTCCTGCTGAAGTGTGTTAAATACGTGTTTGTAGAAAAAAAAGAAAAAAAAAAACACAGGAGGACTCAAGCGAGGTACATGTATGCGTAGGATAAAACATTCTCGCTAAAATCTAAAACCTGCGCATAATTTTTGTCAGCGTTTAGGAAATAGAAAACTATACAATGCGCAATAATATAATACTGTACACTATGTAAAAAGGACGATACGGTTTTACCCCGGCTTGTTTTTTTGGCTGCTTTTCTTACGCCATCGTCCATCTAACACTTCTCGACACCAGGGCATTTTGAGTAACCAACTCCCCCACCATCCCTATCTCCCTCCCACTCAGAAGAAAAACAACATTCAAAGGGCATCCAACAGCTTTTTCGTTCTATGTTTCCTGCTTTTAACGTTGGTCTATTTCTGCACCACGGCGGCTGGGAATGGGTCCTTTAAAGTGGACATAACTAGGAATATATACCCCCAAGAGAGCAAACAGGATCTACGTGGGACCTGTTTGAAGTTCATGAAGCCCTCACATTAGGGAATTTGGTCTGTTTCCTGATTTTAACGTTGGCCTAATTCTGCACCATGACGGCTGGGGCCCTTGTGTTGCTGTTGGTTGGGGTTTAAGGGCCCAAAGGCGACTAAGGCTAAAAAGGACCCAAACGACTGCAAGTTGATCCTGTAGAGGGTCTACAGGGCCATTCATGTGACAGAGGACGATAGACTGACTGGACCCCAGTTCCAAAGAACGCTTTAAGAGCCCTTAAGACGAACCAACATAGATAGATGCCCACTGGTCACAACTGGGAATACACACCACCAATAGAGCAAACAGGATCTGTGCGGGACCTTAGTTGATCTGAAGGAGTCCTCACATTAGGGAATTTGGTCTATAAAAAAAAAATCCCACAGATATGGATTTTAAGGGCCCAAAACCGACTAAGGCTAAAAAGGGCCCAACCGGTTGCAAGTTGATCCTGTAGAGGGTCTACAGGGCCATTCATGTGACAGACAGGACGATAGACTGAATGGACCCCAGTTCCGAAGAACGCTTTAAGTTATCCCTTACTGGGGGTGGATGGGGCCCTTAAAGTGAACCAACATTGATGCCCACTGGTCATAACTTGGAATATACACCACCAATAGAGCAAACAGGATCTGTGCGGGACCTTAGTTGATCCGAAGGGGCCCTCACATTAGGGAATTTGGAAAAAAAAATCCCACAGATATGGATTGGGGAGCGAAACCCGCATCTTAGGACCTAGAGACCGCTCGACATTTTGTGCTTAAAAGTAGAAAATTGATTATCGGGTTTCCCCATATAAATTTGTGAACAGAGATGGATACGGACTCGTATCACACGTCAAATATAATTCCATTCTCCCCTCTCAAACCCAGGGTTGTTTCTCAACCTCCATACGCTAAACTTCGCGACATGCCCCTCCACGAAGAGTATTTTGTAAATTTGAGGTAGCCAACCGACCTCGTTAGCATACGAGCCCTGGCTCAGTTAGGAAAGTTTCGGACATGCGAGGTGAGGATAAAGCGATAAAAATTAACACGGCTGTGCAAGAAAAAAAATAAAACAAAACAGGAATTAGAAAGAGACGAATGCATGCGAGAAAGTTTCGAACTGTGTGGAGGATCACATTTTATTCGAGAAATTCAAGAAAAAGAAAGTCGGCAGAGAGAAAAATCAAAAGGAAAGTGGAAGAAAGCACGAGGGGCGTTCGATGTGTTTCCGAGTGTTGTTTTTTTAAAAAAACAACGACCGATTTTAACGAGATTTGGTACGTAAACACCGTTTGGCGTATTACTCGAGAAATTTCCTTTCGCGAGAAGCCAACATTTTGTCACCATCTCCCAAAACAGAACTTTCGTAGAGTAAAAGCCAACGTTCGAAGACATTCGTCGAAATCCTCACATCGTATTTTCTCTAAAAACATGATTCCGGAAACAAATTGAACGCTCTTCGTAGAAGAAAAACGAACCAAGTGTAGGAAATAAAGGATTGGCAAGACACGATTAATGTAACTTCGAAACAAATAAAAAAAAAAAAAAAAAAGAAAAACGCACGACAAAATGCTCGCTTAAGAGAGGGAAACATCCTTTTTTTTTAGTCGGTAAAAGTCAGGCAATGTACAACTGCAAGGTTTAATGGAGTCTGTCCTCTTTAAATTAATAAATAAGGATTAATACAATCGATCAAAAAAGGGGGGGCAAAAAAATAAGCTAGTAAACAGATCGGACCGCAGCAGGGGAAAGTGTCCAGTCCCGGTACTGCTAATAAGTCCAAAATGCTAGATATAAACTTAATGTACACATCCAACAACAAAGTGTGATACGAGCATGAAGTGGGACGCTGAAAATTTTGGGTTTCGCAATTTTGTTTTTGAGATTGCAAACACGGTGATCGAAGATAAAGAAATTAGTGACTCTGGTCACTTTAATCGAAAGCAAATTTTAAAAAGGATGGATGAGCGGTGGGGGTAAAGCGATGAGAATTGCAAATGCATTCGTGCGGGCGTATCAAAATGAGTTACGAGGGGTAGAATAAATGCAGCGTACACCTCACAGAGATGGAGAAAAAAACATCCTCGGTCTAGCGTTAGAGTGATCGTCGACTTTGCTATTTCGCAATTCGAGAGCGAATCTCTTTAAAATTAATCAGTTTTGAAAATAAGTTATATTTTGCACGATTCAACCCGGTTTTACCGCAGACGCAGGTTTTCAAACTGCGTTTAAAAGGATTGTCGTTGCCACTTAAATAATCTCGGAAGAATAAAAATTCCGATAGGAACTCGTTAGCAAAAATCTCAATTTCTTAATATATGGCATCTTTTCTGATTATACAACGATCATATTAAAAAAAAACCAACAGCCGGCATGACACGACTCGCGACGTTTCCGTCTCCGAAGAAATCCGAAATACTTATTCGAGACTCCGAGTTCAGAAAGTCGTAAAGCTGCATTACGCCGGTTGTAGATTTGATATATGGCATGCAAGTAATTATGCAAAACTGGAATACAAATAATTAGAATCGGACATCGTCCCCGTTCCATCGACTTGAAAGTACGTCTCGGTGTGCGAAAACACGCTTCTCTTCGATGCGGGACGTGTTTTGCCCGCAATCGCCTCAAAGAGCCCGAGACGTACGTCCAGTTTACTTAGCTACGTAAAGCTGGACACGAAAGATTTGATGGAAAAGGGCCTCGCAAGTTAGTTTTATAGAAGTGGGCAAACTCAGTCAGTTCAGGGCAAGTTCAGTCCGTTAAAAAAAAAAAGAGGGGGTTGGTTTCGAGACCAAAAAATAAAATAACCGGGAACCATGAGGACCGAGGATGGACGCAGGCAGGCAGAAGGTTGACACCCGCACGAACATGGGTGTCGAAAAATGAAATCACACAACTCAAAACGAGAGATTTCGCAATAACGCTGAGCACAGCTCAGGATTTGGGGCTTTCGGATTTAAGGAATAAATAACAACGGGAGAAAAAAAAAAAAAGGAAGAGGAGGGGATTTGCAACAAACACTCCTCAATTATCAAAATGAAAATATTAGTGCTTGCATGAAAACACGACACTGATGAAAAGAGAGGGGGTTGTGCGAGGGTGGTGGTGGTATCACTCGGCCAACGACTCGTGGGAGTTAAACGAAAGAGAAAAACTTACTGGTCTGGATCTGGGACGCTAGATTTTTGGCCGAAAGTGGCCAGAACGCACGCAGGACAGTGAGTGAGTGAGAGAGAGAGCAACAAGGCACAAGAGGGAGGGGTACACTCGCCCCCTACATCGTCGTTACCATCCGCCCAAAGATGTAGGGGGGACGACGGAGAGAGGGAGGGGGTCATACCGAGGGTTGGGAGGGACTTGGTGCGGAAAGCCGGGGGAACGAGGAAGGGGCGACACACACGCATCCAGATGCGTTGTTAAAAACCATGTGGTTGGGGGGCAGTCTCGTGAATGACGGATGCTGGTTCATCACACGGATTCCAAGAGTTCACAGCAAGGTTCATTAGCTTTTCGGGGTTTTTTTCTTTCCTTCCCTCACACACTTTTTTTTAGACGGGGGAATAGTACATGACTGCCAGGTAAGCGACCCACGTTCCCAAAAGCCAATGAATTTCTGTGAAAGGGTTTGTACCGTCAGCGTATTTGCGGGCGAAGAACTTGAGGGCCTCGTCCAGCAGCAGCACGGGTAAAGAGATTTTCATCACGGCTATCCATTGCTCGACGTTCAGTGGGCAGATCTGGAAAACGGTCTGTGGAGAGAAAGAGAAGGGCAAAATCAAGCAATGCTCATCTCGGATAGGACCACGATGAAGTCTTTCGAGAGACTTCCTTAACGAGAACACTTGGACTTAGCCATACAGAAATAACCCCAAATTCATCTAACGGCTTACAAATATTTGGCAAAATACGAATCGTTATCGAAAAGTTCAGATATTAACACCTCAAGGTGACTATCAGGAAATATATCGAGATAATTCAACATATGCCCTAACATGTAAATTCCTCGACTTCGCAAGAGGTCAACTTTAAAAAAGCAGATTTCTGCTAATATTCCAACAACCCCAAAAGTGCCGAACAAGTCTAACGTAATTAACAGACCACAAAATAAAAACTTTCCACCTACCGAAAGGATTTCGACGTACAGGATGACAAAGTGAAGAGTCATGGAAAGTGCGATGGCGGAAACTAACCACATGTTAGTCCAAGGTGGCATCACGACGAGGGACTGGTTCTCAGACAAGCTGAAACATTTTGAAAGCTCAAGCGCCACGAAGGTACAAACTCAAAAAGGGCCAAGCGACACGCCTAAGCTACACGTCCCACAAAGCAATGCAGAAAACTTAATTACCTGTTCAAAGCATTCAACATTTCAATGGTTACCAACACGGACAGAGCCATGGTCATTGGATGAGGATCGTTGAATACCGAGCATTCGATGCCCTTGAAGATCTCGGGTTCGTTGATGCAGCTCAAGTGGTGAGTCTGAGGAAGAGGAATCTGTGTTAACCAACCTTCGAGCTAGCGAGAACACGTCAAACTACCGAAAGACACTTGCCAACTGATAGTAGCTCAGCCTGGGTCCTCCGGAATAGAACATGTACCACCAAGCAGAGGCACCGACGGTACCGGCACCAACGTAACCTGAAACAACGAAACATTTGTTAAGTCTCAACCCGATCCGGACAACCAACGTCTCGAAGTCTCAGAAGTCTCGAAGACCCACCTCCGATAGCCATGTATCTGAAGAAGAGCCATCCGCTGATGAGACCCTCGTTGGCACGTCGGGGTGGCTTGTTCATGATGTCCAAGTCGGGAGGGTTGAAGCCAAGGGCGGTGGCGGGCAGACCGTCAGTCACCAAGTTGACCCACAAGAGTTGTACCGGAATGAGAGCTTCGGGCATACCCAAAGCGGCTGTGAGGAAAATACTGGAAAGCCCAGGAAGCAAACGACCCGTTAACACCATCCAAAAAACAACAACATCCCAACGACAGGGCAGGCAACGATGAAAACAAGTTCCCACCTGACAACTTCACCAATGTTAGATGAAATGAGGTAACGGATAAACTGCTTCATGTTGTTGTAAATGGCACGACCCTCTTCAACGGCAGACACGATGCTGGAGAAGTTATCATCGGCCAACACCATCTCGGAGGCGCTTTTAGCAACGGCGGTACCTGAACCCATGGCAATACCAATCTCGGCCTTCTTCAGAGCAGGGGCATCATTCACACCATCACCAGTCTATCGCATTTTGACAAAAGTAATGAAAGTTAGACCTCGAAGTACAAGCTTTGTTGATCGGCGGTCTGCACCGAGAAACTCGTTAACAAGACGTGCAGCGATAAGAGCAGCTGCAGTTTGCGCTTTTACATTTGCCCATTTCTGTACCAACTAAAAAAACCCGAGCCCAGTCCACGGCAACACAAAAAGGCCCCAGATTCAATCGTTCAGACTTAAGACTACAAATAAATAAAACTGCATACCATAGCCGAGATCTCTCCCATGCTCTGCAAGTACTCCACGATTTTACTCTTGTGAGCAGGTTCCACACGAGAGAAGAGCCTGGATCGGGCGCAAGCGGACTTCTGTTCACTGGGTGAAAGGTCATCAAACTCCCGTCCAGAGTAAGAAAGACCTAAGAGCAAAGGGTTAGAATTCTCCGCACCGACTTGACCCCAGTCTTCCCATCCGACTCCGACTTACCCTCGGTGCTTTCCTCTTCAGTGAAGACGCCGATCCTCCTGCAGATAGCCTCAGCGGTAGCCTTGTTATCACCAGTGATGACAATGACACGGATGCCAGCTCCACGGCAGCGTACAATGGAGTCGAAAACTTCCTTACGTGGGGGATCCAACATGCCGACGACACCGACGAACGTGGCTCCAACCTACGACAAACAAAGAAGCCATCAGTACGGAAACTTCATCGGTTTTTGATATGCTCTCGTAAAAAAAAAAAAACTAACTTCGTAGTTGATGAACTTGTTGGAATCTTTGAGATCCATGTCTTCTGGTTTTATTGGGGTGTCGATGGTGGCGAGACCGAGGCAACGCAGAGTGTCGCGACCGGTTCCGTACTGCTGGGTGAGGGCCAAGATCTTGGCCTTGAGGCCGGCGGTCAGAGGGATCTTGTTGGTTCCGACGCGAATGTGTGTGCAACGGTCGAGCACGCCCTCAGTGGCTCCCTTGACAAACATCTTGGGTCCGCTGGAACCCAGACGAGAGGGCTTGGTCGGAGTGGCGTACACAGACATGGACTTGCGGTCCCGAGAGAACTCCAGGGTGAAGTCCTTCTTCCACATTCCCTGGATGTTGTGGTTGACGGCGAGGGCGGCGTCTCTCCTGCTCAAGCCAGACTTGGTCACGGCGAAGGGATTGATTTTCTCGGCCAGCACAATAAGGGCAGTCTCAGTGGCTTCTCCCACCTTTTCAAAGGCTTGCTTGTACTAAAAATGGAAGAGGCGTTGGTTAGAATCACGAACAACTGCTCGCACAACACTCAATGGCGCGCAGCAACCCGAGACCATCGGCTCACCTCGTTAAAGTCAATGCTGGAGTCGTTGCACACAGAGCAGATGGTGGCCAGTTCCTGGAGGGTGTCGAACTCGCTACCCTTAACCTTTTCGCCTTTCAAGAATCTAAATAAAACAAGTACAAATTTAGATATACAACGGTTTGTACTCCCAGGATTTTTTACGTGCAGAGTAAGACGGGGATCTACGTGGGATCTTCGGTGGAGCATGCTCCACCAAGGGGTCTTTTTGTACAGAGAGCGAGGAAAAATAGGGAATAATACTCGTTTGTTGTTGTTTGGGGTTTAAGGGCCCAAAGGCGACTAAGGCTAAAAAGAGCCCAGCCATTTGCAAGTTGGTCCTGTAGAGGGTTTACAGGGCCAACAGGCTTAGATTCAGGTGACAGAAAGGACGATGGACTGACTGGACCCCAGTTCCGAAGAACGAATAATACCCTGCATGAGGGCTCTTTAAAAAGAAGAGATCGTAAGGGATGAACATGGGGCCTTAGCCTAACCTCAGAAGAAAATATTTCCAAATCAGAGAAAAGCCAACTGCCCACTTATGCTAAAAAGGGCCAACAGGGTTAGGTTCAGGTGACAGAAAGGACAATAGACTGACCGGACCCCAGCTTCGAAGAACAAATAATACCCTGCACGAGGGCTCTTTAACAAGCCTGGATCGTTGGGGATGAACATGGGACCTTAGACTAACCTTAGAAGTAAATATGCCCAAATCAGAAAAGCCAACTGCCCACTTATGCTAAAAAGGGCCCAACCGGTTGCAAGTTGGTCCTGTAGAGGGTCTACAGGGTTAGGTTAAGGTTACAGAAAGGACGATGGACTGACTGGACCCCAGTTCCGAAGAACGAATAACACTCTGCATGAGGGCTCTTTAACAAGCAGAGATCATAAGGGATGAACATGGGGCCTTAGCCTAACCCCAGAAGAAAATATGCCCAAATCAGAGAAATGCCAACTGCCCACTTACACTTCTCCGATGGGTTCATAGGTGGAGCCAGTGACTTCAAATTCATTGAAGCTGACATCCGTGCCTTCAGCCTTGTTCAAGATCAACATCTGCAAGAGAAAACCACCACGCGATTAGAGAGGCATCCACCGCAAAAATCTTCAAGCAGTTCCATCGAGACTCGACATCCTAGAGAAACTTACCCTGCTGACGGACATCTGATTGGTGGTCAAAGTACCGGTCTTATCAGAGCAGATGACAGACGTGCAACCCAGGGTCTCAACAGAGGGCAAGCTTCTGACAATGGCGTTCTTCTTGGCCATACGACGGGTGCCCAAAGCCAAGCAAGTGGTAATGACGGCGGGAAGACCTTCAGGAATGGCAGCCACGGCAAGGGCGACGGCAATCTTGAAGTAGTAGATGGCGCCCTGTTGGAAAAAATCTCGATTAGGACAAGCTCCCCGAAGCGCAACCTTCACGGTGTTCCCCCAAGAGATTTCGTACCTTGATCCAAGAGCCGCCGTGAGCTGGATCAGAGAAGTGACCGATGTTGATGGCCCATACAGCAACGCAGATCACGGAGATGACCTTTGACAGTTGTTCACCAAACTCGTCCAGTTTCTGTTGCAGGGGAGTCTTCACTTCCTCGGTCTCAGTCATCTCTGTTCGGATTTTACCTGAATAGAACAAAACGGACAAAATTAGGAAAAGTTCACTCTGACTTCTCGGTCTTCGTTAGCTCGCAACTTACCAATAGCGGTGTTTAATGCAGTGCCGATAACGATGCCACGGGCTTTGCCAGCAGCGATATTCGTACCCTGCAATTTAAAAGATTTTCATTAAAAAACCTAGTTCATTTCAGAGATAAACGAGACGGCGAGTGCGATTTGCTCTTGACGACAAGTTCATCGATCTACAGGCACATCTCAGAGATATTGCAAAAGTTTGGTTCTTGACCGCTGCAATAAAGCGAGTCAACCTCTTGTAGAATTTGATGATCGTGCATGATATCAAACGAACACTGGACAAAACATGAAGCGTGTACAGTGATACCTCGGATACATGAGGTATGTCCGTGACAAACGGAAAAAGTACTCACAGAGAAGATGATATTTTTCTTGTCTTGGTTGACCGCCCTTGGATCAGGGATGGCGTCAGTGTGCTTAATAACGGACACAGATTCACCAGTCAAGATGGACTGATCCACTCTCAATGTGGTCGAATAGATCTTCATTAACCTGATATCAGCAGGAATTTTATCACCGACTGAGGATGAAAAAACAATGTTTTAGCTCGCCACCAAAACCACGGCAGCTGGATTAGCGGACGCAGACGGCGACTTACCAGAGACTTCAACAACGTCACCAGGAACGATATCCCTGGCTTTAATTTTCTGTACGCCATGTTTGTCTTGTCTGACGACTTTGCCCATTTCGGGTTCATATTCCTTTAGGGCTTCAATGGCACTTTCTGCATTTCTTTCCTGAAATAAGAAAAATGTGGTGTTCAAAACTTCAATTCAACCACTTTTCACTCTGCTGCAAAAAGCAATACATTAATTGTACGCATCAATGCAGGACGCTCCCTGCCCGACGGGACGCAGGTGCCCCAAGACTCCAAAGGCCGGTGACCGTACGTCAGCATGCAGGAGATTAGCGTGCGTAGAAATTGTATCGAGACTCGTGAAGGCTCAAGAGCACCCAAAAGTATTTTTCACAGATTAACCTATAAAAAGGGTCTCTTTAGGTCTTTTTAGGTTAGGTTGGCCTCCAGATTGTGTTTACAGCCCACGAGCCTTCGTGAGCTTCACAAGTCTTCGTACAATCTCCTGCACGCTAACACTCTAAAACCCAAAGGTCATTGGTCATATGACCACAGGATGTCCAGTAAACTTAATGGAAAAAACTCGAACATATTTTGTTGTTGTTATTTTTCCAAAGGATTTTTCCAAATAATGGCAATTTCTCTACGCAAGCAGGAATTTCGAGTAACACCCCGACTTTTCCGACTCTCGCCGAGTACAATTTAAGGGCCCAGTAAAACCATAACGGGGTCCATCGTCGATTCTGTCAAGTAATGTGCATTCTTTTGATAATGCCTTGTAATTATAATTTAACCAAGTTCATAAGAGCTTTTTATACGGAACCCCCACATTCTGATTCAAATTCAGGAGATTGAAATGGTCCCAAGTGGAATACAGTTTGGGTCCAACTTCCACAAGTCGTCATATTTTCATGCCGCAGAAGTACGCACACATTCAAAACCCTCTACCGAGCTTCGTAACAAAACGGAAGCATATCCTAGTGAAAGTACACATTTATTAGATGTTCAATTGACCGATGATGTCCTAGTCGCTACCGACGTAGGAGCAATCTCCTAAAAATGGGTACGACTCCCACCCCCTTAACATATGGCATTTGTTTGCTGACTGTAGGATACCGAGTTGAATCGGAACAGCCAAACACAGCTAGCACATCCTTCCAGCATTCTCCTTAATTTACGTTTCGAGATAAGATTGACAGCACGAGTAGGAGCAGCCAGCCCGTTTCAAGCGAGCGGTAGCTACGAATGGCGGGCACAACGTGCCAGTTGCCATAATGCGATAAAAGCAATCTGCGCCAGCGCTGATTATATTTGGCAACAGGAAGATAGGCGTGATTATAAGCAGGCTGAAGATGCACCATAAATAAGCCGAGAGAAAAAAAGTTGGCCGGCTAACATATGCAAATTCATCAATTACGCGAAGTTTACACTTGGCGAACCACATGACACCGAGCCGCGATAATCACGTATGATAGGCAACATTAAGTAGACAAGAAAATGGACTTGTAAACTTTTCAATTATCATGGGATCCTGCCAAAGAAGACCATCTTTAATAGTCCTAACAACTTTTGCAATGGTACAAGAAATTTACACCTCAACAGGAGCGTAAAGAACCCGAACAGGAAACCAGGGACCTTAACATTTAGGGTTCAAACTTAAACTCGCTACAACAGCCTCTCGCTACGGAATTCCTACGGGCCGCAGAGGTTAACCAAGATCAACCCCTTTTCGAGCGGGTATTGTTTCCTCGGTTCCCTGCCAAATATAGCTGGCTGCAAAACCAGGTAAAACTCATTCTGGAAGAAGAAGAAGAAAAAAAAACTTGGCAAAACAGCAATGAGTCGAGTGAAATATCTAGAATATTTGTAGCGGAGAAGCCGAGTATCGTAACATTGGTGGGCTCGCAGAGGAGAGATCAAACCGCAGAGGAGAGCCAAAGAGCTAAGGCGGCAAACGTCAAGAAGCCAGAGCCGAGCGCACCGCACAACACTCCAGGAAGCAATTTTGGGAGGAAAGCCAAAAAGGAAGCCCGGAAAATGAATATCATCTCCAAAAATGGCCATCTCCAAAAAGCGCTCAGCTGGGATGGAGAGGGGGGCTGAGGAAAGCGGTGGGACGACAGATTTAGAACCGGGTGTAACACAAGCCAGCCTAATCCCGCCACTAGCACAGGTCCTCTTCTGAGAGGGGGGGAGAAGAGCATTAGCCGAAATAAAAGCCAAGTGGTGGCTGAGGGGCAAATCGCTAAACAAGGAGAAAGTCCAAAAATAACACCTGCCTTAAGGAAACATCAAGCAATTTTAAACTACCTTCACGGTCTCTAAGATGGATATTTTTAAATCTTCAGGTACCTTCAGGAATCCCAAGGACCTTCATCTGGCTGTCCATTACCCCTAAGGCCCTACCCGAGCCAAGTGGCCAATAAACAAAATTTGAAAAACCTTCGGGCAACCACTGCTGTTTTCATAATAAAAGTTTACATCAACCTTCCATTTCGAGAAATAACACCGAATGGATTTCATCCTCGTCCCTAATCGCAATTCCGGTAGGATGAAATCCGTTCCATGACACCGGCAATTTTTCGCGTAAATAATTATCAAAATATTACTACATTTTACAACAGCAACCTAGAAAAAATGTTGCCGAAGCTTTGTTTTCAAATGCTGCTGCTGCTTTCACAGTTTCAGAAAATATTTGCCGCTGTCACAGAATTGGTTTCATCCTATTATTCAGCTAATTATCTTGAAATTTGATAAAGCGGGTGATTTAGTGGGTGAAATTGTTAACAATCTTGTTTAGACAAGTTCAGTCATCTCCAAATGTCTTGTTTGTTATCAGTACCGTAAAATGTAACTTGTACGTTACGTACGGCAACAACAGCCGCGGCCACGGAAATGATTTCATCCAAGCTGAAAGCAGATTTGGGCCTACGAGGAAGTCTCGTATACGGTGCTGCACTTATTACGGGCAAATCTTTCGCTACCGTGGGCTTTTTTTTTTCGTGAGTGTGGAAATAACAGCAACACTTGCCCATTTAAACTTGTTTATCCGGGTGCTAAAACAAACACTGCGTACGCACATAAGCGGAAGCGAAACAGCAGCTTGGATTAACACGTCCATTCATTACCGAATAATTTAATGTTCGTTCTACGGGAGCCAGTGTTGGATTTGAATAAATAAATGCAGGAACTTCTGCACCGTTTCAATGCGGCGGGAGGTCTGACATTTGCTTCACGGCTGCACAGACTTAACGGGTGTCCGAGATGAGAAGCTGCGCACAACAGCTGTTTCGATTCCTCTCCTCGCAATATCAGTGATAAAATCTCGCTAGCTTCTCGACATGGGCCAATGAGAACACGCACCAAATGTTCGCGTATCATCATCGCACCATGGGCTCAACACCCGTTGGCGTCTCGTGCCTGCTTTAAAAAATCTCTTCAACTATCTGTAATGCGCCGAAGATGGCAAAGGGCAGATTTCTCCAAGGGCTGAGCATTTTGTTTAAAGGGCAAAAACTACTCGAACTTCTCGCTCACAAGAGTGGACTTCCTTTAGTGGGCCGCTTGGGATTTGCATTCCCTATTACTCTAGTCTTGTTGTTGGTTGGGGTTTAAGGGCCCAAAGGCGACTAAGGCTAAAAAGGGCCAACCGGTTCTCCAAGGGCTGATAATACGTAGTTGAGGTTTTGTTTAAAGGGCAACAACCACTCAAACTACTAGCTCACAAGAGTGGACTTCCTTTAGTGGGGCTCTTGAGATTCACATTCCCTATTACTTAAGTCTTGTTGTCGGTTGGGGTTTAAGGGCCCAAAGGCGACTAAGGCTAAAAAGGGCCAACCGGTTCTCCAAGGTCTGAGAATACGTAATTGAGGTTTTGTTTAAAGGACAAAAACTACTCGAACTTCTCGCTCACAAGAGTGGACTTCCTTTAGTGGGACTCTTGGGATTTAAGGGCCCAAAGATGACTAAGGCTAAAAAGGGCCCAACCGGTACTTGAGTCTTGTGCTATTCTTAAATGTACAACATTCGGTAGCAGGTCCCACCCGATGACCACCTTCACCGACTCGATACCACCAGCTGGAATTTGTCCGCAATCCACAAGGACCACAACCTCTCTCTAACCGCACAACTTAGACATCCAACACCTTAACTTCAAGGAAGGAACCCCAACAACACCAAAATTCCAAAAACCCAACATGTAAATTTACTTAAAAATGGTTGGTGCACATGCAAAATGTGTCACGGTCAGGTCAAAAACCTCCAATTTACAACAAATTGACAAAGTCTTATAGGATTGAGTTTCTTACCTGCCAAACACCAACCACTGCGTTGGCGATCAAAATTAATAGAATAACAAATGGTTCAACAAAGGCTGTAATCTGATCATCATGGTCCTCAAATAAAGCTAAGACCTGTGTGAAAAAAGAAGAAAACGTTATCGGTTAAACAGAAAACAAACATGTCGGTTGGAAGAAATTTTAAAACTATCGTAACACGTCACGACACGACTTCGAGACTGTTCGATCCGAGAGCAGCAATGATACTTACAAATGAGATAATTGCAGCTAACAATAAGATTTTAACTAGAAGATCATCGAACTGTTCCAATATTAGTTGCCATAGGGGTTTGCCTTCTTCTGCGGGCAGTTCTGCAAAGGAAAAAAAAAAGGAAAAAAATGATTAGACAAGAAATAGTCAAGAAGAAGTCACGTCCCAAAAGAGGACAACTCTTCCTCCCCAAAAAAGCTCAATTTGTCTAAATGCCCAATTAAATTGCTCCAGTTTCTTAGCTTTTTGGCTCTTCAGACCCATTAACATTTTATACCGATAGCATAAACCTCGCTTAGGTGCTTTTTCTAATACGGGTTATTTAACGAGTTAAAATTACCTCCGATGCCGCAACCATTTAGGACAGTTGCCAGAAGAAGAACGGCTGTTTCTGTGTGTCTTATCTAACTTGAGCTAAGAGTCACTAATTTCTAATGGGAGACATGATAATAAAAAAGCTCCCAAAATACATTTGCGACGATTCGTTTACGTGGAGACCGAACCAAGACTGCGCATAAAACTCGGCAACTTAATAAAAAAATAACTTCAGACTTAGATTTGCTATACCAGACACCGTGGTCCTTGCAATGACAAGGACCACTGCACCTCCCCTGAAATTACATCCTACAGTAACATCCGGAACTTGCAAGTTGCGATGGCACTTGCCGCGGTCCTTGCAATGTTAACTGCAACGGTAAGTGCAATAGACCTCACAATAGTAGTACTCAAACGAGCTTTTCACTTGGGCAGTTGGGCTATCTGCATTTGGCCCATATATGGGGCCCTGCCAAGGTCCACAAGTTGAGTGTCTTTTGTGACTTGCACAAATGCAGCTTGCGCAGGCCTATACACTTAAAACGTTTCTAAGTTCAAACACCTGCAAGCCTCATTTTTTCTCCAGCACTTCTGTAAGGCCCATTGCAGTAGGTCCAGCCAATTAGAAGGGGCCATTTTAAAAACGAGGCCATCACAAGTACTATGGATTAACTGGCTAACTGCATAAATGTGCGAAATTTCTGGGGTCTGTTTGAGCAAGTAACAGTTGTACTTGCAATGGTCTTTGAAATAACAAGTTCAACGGCAAGCGCAACAGAATTTTAAGAAAGTTTCCTGGATTCACATTCTACAAACAATAAATTGCTCTTCCCAAAACCATTCTTAGCAAATCAGAATCTCGTTTGCACACAGATGGATGCATAAAATCTATTGTTAAATTCCAAACAAAAATTTGCCATTCGTAGAGAATAAAAGCCAGCCAGCTTTGCAAGCTGTGCAAACCGCATAAGCACAAAGTTTCACGAGTTTCTCCAGGTGTCAGTACTCAATGCCACCGAACCAGACCCGGATGATGTCCACAGGTAGCCATCTTCAATTATTTGTGGCTCCATACATCAAATGCATAATAGCACGAGCCGTACATGAGAAAACTTTACATTTTGGGACATGATGCAAAATAACAGAAACAACTTGTGCAATAATACGTGTTTCAACATTTAATAACCTGTCTCGGCAATACAACCGCTTGACCTTCCCCCGACAATCCTTAAACCCGTTCCTGCCATAATACGAGAATCTTGCCCGTGCCGAGCATTTGTTCTCGTGTCATATTCCTCACTTGAGAGCAAAAATAATTTCCTGGAAGTGATTCGAAGGCACATTTGCCATAAAACTTATAAACGTCAAGGTCGATCATGTTGTTAATTATCAAAAAGATTTCTTGGCCAATCAGCTTCCCTCCCAGCTGGTGAACAACACCGTACTGTTTAAACCAAGCCCGTCACCGAGGATGTGATTGAACGTTCGGCAAGATTATTCAGAGAGCGCAAAAGCGCATCGCGGTAATAATCTCAGAAGATTCGGATAAACATCCAAATGCTTAAATTTCGCAAGAACTCTGGTGACAACTGACAAATGTCTGCAAGTACCATCTTCAGTCCTCACTTTACAAGATCAAATAACACAAGCTCCATGTCCGTAAATTTCTTGTTGGCAACACTTATCTAGCAATTGTTACGTTAAGAGTCACCTAAAGGATGACAAATGCGGTCCAACCGCAAATGTACGGACCACCAAAGAAGTACAAGAGAAACCACCAGTTGCACTTGGTTGTTGATGCAACTTGTGGTTCGGCGAGTCACTGCGGTAACACACAAGCAACTCTGTTCCAGCTTTGAGCTTTACGCGAGTCACCTAACGGTTGACAACTGCGGTACAACCGCAAGTACACCGGCCACCGAAGAACAAATATGAAAAATATCTTCACAACTGTACTCCTCAAAACTTTGTCCAGGATGCCAGGAAAAAAGAGGTTCCAGAACAATTTTTTAAAGTCCACACAACCCATCAGTCATACGTAGATCAGGCAAAAATCATGGCTAACTTTTAAAGAACCTCTACGAGCATTTGCACGGAAACAACCGTGGAAAAACCACGGTCGGGCAGGATAGCCGCAGACACCACAGGACACCACAGACTCAGTAACTCCATAACATATATAAAAACTAAATCTTCACCTGCCAAAGCTACAAGTATGTAATAACTTTTATACGACTCGAGACCCGCAGACCCCTCGAATGTCCCCTCTAAATAAAAACCCGCTTTAATCCCGCGTCAAGCTCCATTTCTCTCTTTTTGGCTTACACCGACAGCTCAAACACGCTCACCACCTGTGCACCGTACGATAACGTCATCCGGAAAAGCACAGAGGTGGAGAAAAAAGAGAAAGTGGGTCCTGGAACATGTGGCACAACGTGGGCGAAGAGGAGCAGGGCCGGAACATCTTCCCGCATCGGTTCCACCAGGCTTTCGCGGTATCAGCAGAAACTTAAGTAATTAACAAAACCAAATTTAGACAGCAAACTGAAAAAGAGAAGATGGAGAGAGAGAAAAAAAAAAGGATCCTGTGGCCATGGGGTGTTGCAATGCCTTCCTTCCACCACGTGTGTAGCACTGAATTACGCGCTCTCTGCCTGCATAAAATTACATTCCAAAAATCGGAAGAAGAGGACTTGCCGAAGACAGGCCGTGTGCCAACGGCACTCCAAATCGGGACTTGGCCATGGCGACATTTTCCCCTCCACCCTTCCGAAAAGGCATTGTCGCAGTGCGGCTCGCGGGTCTTACGTTACCAGAAATATTCGCTGCAAGGGAGGCAACGCCGTGTATGGGACACGCTCCTGACATTTCAAGGTTCTCCTTCTAAAAATAAGCCGGAAGAAAAGTGCCATTGTCGCTAGCGTCTGATAACGAGAAATTAAGAAACACATTACGTCATCCGTACGACAACTTTCCAGGGCTGAGATTTCCCAGGCCGGGACCCTCGTCTTCATCCGTTGATCTTCAACGGTGGACAATTTCTGCACGTACATGTACGAGGGCCAAATACCGTACCGAACCAACACCATCTTCGGTCGGATATTGCTTAAGAGTTTAAAGGACCCTAAGACCAGAGACAGAGACGTGACATCTCACTGGGTCTAGACTGTCACGAAGCTGTCAGTCTGTCAATCCCATTCCTCGACACCACCCACCTCAAAGTCCAAACCTCCACCGATAACCGGTGAACGGCAGGTACTCCTGTTAGACATGACAGGCCTCGGTCTGCCAACCAGACTCATGTCCTCAACCCTGCAATCTGACTGCCACTCTTAATCACCGGCAGAGGCATGTGGAAGGTACAGCTAGATAAAGCATCATTCCAGAAGCACATTTCAGCACTAGCCTTACCTTAAGACGGCATAAGCAGCCGAGCTCCACATCAACAGCCCTCGCTGCACTATTTATTTAGACTGCGAGGCGAATGGCAGGCAGATTGTCTCATATTTTGGAATAAAAACACTGCGAGCCAGCCCAGGTCTTGACTGTATAATGCGATTCTTGACATGTGCCGGAGCAGACCGAAACCGTGAAAAACAGATCTGCCACATTGGACTCAATATTTACGCAAGGAACACAAAGATCGGTGCAAGTCGTCCGTAAGAAAGTTCTGCATACAATTCATCTGCAGGATCACATTTTCCTTTCCGTGCCCCATATCCAGCGGATTAGCGGAAAATTTCTCTAACGATACGGACAGACATAAAAATACACGAGATCACTCGGCCTATCCGGGAAGTGGCTTGTGGATGGTCACCGTACAGGATATGGTCCTTCTAAATCAGAGAAATGGGTTGTCTGGGCCCTTATGCCACCTAAGCCCGTTGAACTATATTCGCTCACGGAATAATCCAAACTTCCCGCTGCATCTACGGAGTCCTCCGAAGAGTCCAGTAGAGAATCTCCTACAACACCATCAAATTCTTTTATACGATTAACCACTTTCTACCAAATTACCAATCAGTTCCTTCAAAATTATCATACCCGAGAATTTCAAGACGGAAGCGCTCGCTTTCGAGCACTTCCGAGAGGAGTTTTCGAGGACGAAAGCTGAGCCTCAAAGGCAAAGCAATAAGCCGGGTTAATTCTGCTAATCCTGATTAATCTGCTCTAAAAATTGTTCAACAACCCAGGAGAACTTCAAAGTCCGTATGCAACAGCTTTACAAACCGTACCAGACATCTGAAATTTGTGAAAGCTGGCATCTATTCAATTAATAACAATTAACTGTTCTGAAATAAATTTAACAATTGTATTTTTCAGCCAAATTGTCATTATTCTCAGATCAATGCGACAAACTTATTTCTACAGCTGTAGTTCTAGACTACTGTCATCTACATTAGCTTGACAGGCCAACAGTAGTTCGACTGTCAGCTGCAGTGTCTACTACCAACAAGACTAGAAACCACCAATTGCTTTGACCAGCAGAACAGTCCAAGTCTTCCAAATCCAAGGTTGTGACAAAAGGATTTTCAAGTCTAGGAGGCTCTTACCCTGTCAGTCCCGCAAGGACAAGATATCAACCAATACATCGATTGATCTTAAAATGGCCCCAAAACGCACTGCCAGCAAGGAGTAGGATACCACCATACAAAATCAGATATAAATTTTAAATGACTCCCACGAGAAAAACAGGATAGTCAACGGTCATCAAAGTCTCGGTCACAGACTCGCATGACCATTACTAACCCGTCAATTAGGAAAGGCCCAACCAAACTTGCAGATCAGAGCAACTGTCAACCAGGTTGTTATTAGTATGAGACAATGAGACAGTTTTGAGAAATCTAAGCAATTTCCTGCTATTCTCCATCAAAGTCCCTGCTGGAGCTTTTATAAGTGGAAGTGGCCATCATAGTTAATCACGCCCTTAATGAGCAACCATGGTGAATGTCTTGCAAATTAGAAATGCACAAAAGTCTTGGAACCACAATCAAGATGGAAGCTCTGAATGCTCGACAAGGATGCCAAGCAACATGCATCTTGCCGTAGCAAGCCAGCACTCGGCAACACGATGAATAGCACAACGACTAAGTTTAGGACCGTCTTTGGAAAGCATGTCGTAAACACCAAATGCCCTTTCTTTTAAGAGCACTTGATTTGGAAGAGTATGTTAGTGCTAAATCAAACCACCTATCGTTTCTTAAATTCACAAACTGTGGCATTTGTGCTTCTTGTTCACTTTCATGACATTAAGTGCCGCAGTAGCGAGAGCAGTTTTTGATGCCATCGTAACACTGTCGTGGCAGTGGTGAACTACAACAACATAATTTGATAATGAAATCTAATTACGCTACTTGTCAATTTACACTACAACTGCACCACAGGCATCCGTGTGTCGTGTTCCAGAACTGTCAATTGCTTGCCAACATTGCCAACCGCATTTGTCGCGCTTTTGACACGACAACCTGCGCAAATCGTGTGAAGTCGCCGTATCACTTGGGCATCGGTGCCGTGGCACAAATACCATTGTCAGAACCCGGCAAGTTGAAAAAATCTGGACAAAAATGAGGGCTGACAGTTCTGGATTTGGCAAGCAGATCAGTGCCAGCCGACACGGACATTATCATTCCGCCAAGCCAGCGAGAGCATCCCAAATTCAGTCAATGGACTGAAAAACACTGGCACTCGAAGGTTGCGCTCCAGTTTCCAGAAACATTGGCAAAAATACAAAGATTTATTTGGCTTTCTGGGTCCAACCCTGTCTCACAATAGAACCAACCTTGAGAAGTATAAAAACAAGATATCAAAAATAGACGTGTTGGTGCACAACCGTGCAAAGAGCTTTTCGCTAGCTCTCGGTAGCGAGGAATCATTTTCCAATAGCTCATAAAAATTAGCCCCTGAGCAAGGTTGTTTACCATCTCAAAAACTCGCACTTGCTGAATCTTCAAAATCTCGCGTACGACAGTTATTTCACACATGATCTCGCGTGAACATGTGCTCACGCGAGATTCTGAAATATCAACAACAACATCTCAAAAATTACTTCAAAAGGCATTCGTACGAGAAACCATGACACTGCACACTCTTTGAAAAACATCCGTAAAGAGTGCGGCACCATATATAAAACAAGACGTGTCTCTGATATTTTTCTTAACGGCAGTTTAAACTAAGTCTGGGCAGTTAAGGCTATTGTCAATAAATAATTCACGGCTTTTTTCCAGATATGTATTTGTGCTTTCAACAGCCGTTAAATCTGCATCTTAACAGGTGTTAGGCGTGCCATTTTTTCTGTGCTTCCTCAAATATACTTATGCAAGACTTATGCAACTAACCTT
Organism: Ophyiulus pilosus; assembly: GCA_033995625.1. Classification (NCBI taxonomy): domain Eukaryota; kingdom Metazoa; phylum Arthropoda; class Diplopoda; order Julida; family Julidae; genus Ophyiulus; species Ophyiulus pilosus. The sequence continues at coordinate 4,757 of JAUJYV010000690.1, read as the reverse complement.
GCCGCAAGTTGCTCGTGTATGTTCAAGATTCGAGTAATCGACACCTGCTCGTAGCCCCAAAGTCCATGGCGATAACCGATTCATTTCAGGAACTGAACAAGCACCGAATCACACGAGCAAAGATAACGAGTCAACAACCCAATATACCGAATTCGCTACCGGATGAATCACGATGAAAGCATATTAATTTCCCAACAACTGATAACTCCTCTTTCGGGAGACACCGCTCTCTTATCGTATAACTTCCAGAATTGATTGATCGATGACTCGTTAACAGTAAATTCAAATTCAGTTTCATCGATGACGCTCGGATCGTGCAATATAGGTTGGTCCAAATGCCACCAACGAAAGCTGTACAAATACATCAAATCTGGCCTTCAATTAAAAAGGGCTTTATTGTTAATGCCTGCAATCGCACGTCAGCTTTCGCTCAAAACTTAAATTCGGCCTATTCGCTAAATAATCCGCAAAAGCATTTTCAATTATAAATATTACAAATAATTTTGCAAAACTTGCACCAGCTATTAAATACATTTGATACATTTACACAAAAACCCGTTCAAAGACCAGTCAGCTACCATTTGGCCCTATCAAATATTTTCAAACTTATATAAGCCTTTTTGATAAAACTCAAATTCGGCATATTTGCAAAAGTGTTTGCTAAAATAACTCAACAGCTTTAAAACTAGCTATCAATAACTGCAAAATGTCACTTCTATTTTAATTTATACAAAAAGTAAATTTCAGATAATGTTAACTTTCCATCAACAGGTTAACCTAATAACCGATATTAAACTTCGTCATACCGCCAACAAAAATACATCATTTAATCCTAAACTGCTCGCAATACGAAATTAAACACGATCAAATCCCAATCATTTTTCTGACATTTCCACGGCTAATCAAGCAGTTAATTAAGCTATCGAGTTATTGTTAAAATAAATATTAGGTGCGGTTCTTACCATTAGGTCCATATTTTTCCTGATATTTTTTCACTTGATCCTCGGATAAACCTTTTTCGGGTTCCGTGCGGTAATACTCCAACACTTCTTCAACGGTATTCGTATGAGCTAATTCCATGATTAACTTGTGTAAAGTCACTACGGTAGTGTACGATTTAGGTCCAGTTTTAGGGCGTAGTTACTACGGCCAGTCTCAAGGGTCGTTTATTTTGTTATCGGTGGCCCCACAAGGTACTCCACAACTTAAGCTAGCACCCAAGGCCTAGCTTGTCAAACTCGACGCTGTTCGACAAGAGCTGCAAGAAAAAAGATAAATTTCATTAGATATTTGCACAATTTCAAAATCAAAATATGACAAGCAGGGTTCGCGACACACGCACAAAGATGGGAGTTCACAAAAAATTAACCTTATCCACCAAATAAATATTAACAAGTTTATTGACAAACTACAAATATGTAAAGATTTTACTCCTTTCAAACTAAGGGCCCAAAATTGGACCAATAAGCACTGATGTGCCACCCTGCAATTAGCAGGCAGAGGTTTTTGAGGTGTTTAGAGTATTTCTAACCTAGGTAAAACACCCATGTCAATGTTTCTCCACTTTACTAGTCTGAATTTCACATCTGTCAGATAGTTCAGTGTTCTATTTTGAACAAAGGCCCAGCAGCTGTGCCAGGGGATTTCCCCTCTATGTGTCTGGGGTGGGACCTAGGAAAGGGGCAGTTCATAATGACGTGTTCTACATCTTCCACCGGGACCAGTTTCAATACCATTCCAGTATTTGGTCCTTTAGTTCACATAATTTCTAGTTTAAATTGTGTAACAGGCAGTTGGGCACATTCGGCGGATGTCTGAGAGCCCAAATCGCCCAATTTGCCGAATAGCAGGACAAAATTCTAGACTATAACATTCTAAATAATTTAAAAACTCCGTAGTACGGGATACCTTATCGAAGTTCAAAATTCAAAGAAATATATTCAAATATTGCCATTGTTCATCCGAGGCTCGCTATTCGACCTCGTATCAACCGGCACTTAACAATAACGTTAAAAATGGATTAATCTCGTCCAATTTTATAAATACCAGCTAATTTGAATAAAAACTTGGCAAAATATTAAAGTCTCCAAAGCTAATCAGCTGATTGATATGCAAGCTGGAATACGATGACGAAACTACACAAAGCAACACGTTAACCTTCCTCGGCCCAAAGCTAACTTCGGATTACGAGGTTAAATAACAATGCTATTAATGCAATTTGCTGCTGTACTAAGCCTAATTAATTCGATTAGATTGCAGAAATGAATGGCCACAGGCCAGTTGTCAAATTCAGTGAACCGTGTCTGAACCGCTATATTCTAAGTCAGTTTCACGTGGGGCCATATCACACTCGCTCTAGACTAGTTAAAATTGGTAATTAACCTCAACAAATCAGATATCACTTTCATTAAACATATTTTTTAAAAATATATTTGGTTGGAAATTATGTTGAGCTAGGCTTAAAACGCCAGTATTGCGTGGACACGTTCAGAGCCTCACCAGGCTTATTTTTAATGAAAATTCGTCGCTAAAAAGCAATTTACCGATTCCACATTCGACAAAATGACTAAAAGAGTCTAAAAAATGTAAAATATATCCTAGAAAATACTCACACAAGTCGAGAGGTACAAACGCGCCTTTCGATACCCACTACACTTCTAAAGGCATTTCCCCTATTGGCAATGGAAACGCCAACGTCATAATGCACGCATGTGTTGCAACCCCATTGGCCGATTCGAGTCACGTGAATCGGAGCAGCCAATCACGACGCTCGGAACGCGCAGTGCTGCGCTAGGGATAATTTAAATCCCAGGAATTTTCCTAATCTGGTTTCGGCCGCAAATTTCCGCTCCAGAAACACTTTTTTACCCTTCTCTCTCTCTCTCTTCAAATAGCTCCTAGTTTCAAATTTTGGTGGTGCCACATTTTTTCTCGGGGTTCCAAATTTCAAGATGGAAGATGAGATGAGGCATCTGGCCACATTCCCAAGCCTGCAGCGCCAACACCAATGTTACCAAAGGAAAAATACTACTTTTATAGGGAATTAAGACCGGCTGCGAAACCACTTTATAGCGCGTTAATTACTTAATCAGGGTTTAATTAGACTAATTATGGTCCTATTAAGTGGGGCCAACGTACACGGTTCAAAATTAGCTTTAAAAATTCAGATTTTTTACAATTTAACCCGGGAAGATGAAAATTTACATAAATGCGAATAACGTATCTGCGCCCATTGCTCGAGTTCTACAGTGCTACCAGATGGCAAGGAAAATCCAATATGTATAGGGAATAAATCCGCAATATTACACAAAACTCGTACTAATCTTACTAAAAAATCATACTAACCTTATCAAACATTAATTAAAGATACCAAAAACTGAATACTGAACAAGAAAGTGTTATCAGATTCTAGGGAAACTTGAAACGTAGAGGGAATAAACCTGGAATATTACATAAAAATACCCACTGTTCGAGTTCTACTTTGCTACCAGACGGCAAAGAAAATCCAAAATGTATAGGGAATCAATCCGCAATATTACACAAAACTCGTACTAATCTTACTAAAAAAAATCATACTAAACATTAATTAAAGATACTAAAAACTGAATACTGAACAAGAAAATGTTATCAGATTCTAGGGAAACTTGAAACGTATAGGGAATAAACCTAGAATAATTAAAATACCTGCTATTCTTTCAAGTTATAATCGACTTGTGACAGGTAATGGTGCTCAAATTAAAAGGGAAAAAGCCCCTTAACGAACACTGAAAACTGGGGAAATATGCCAGCTTTGGATGATGAAATGGATTCTTATTAGAAACCTCTAAAATTTCCAAACTGTGTTCCAGCTGTGTCGTTACAACAACCTTAAAACCCTAGAAATGGTATAAAAACTTGGTTCTCACCGTGCAGTACTCCTGTGTAGAAGACTGCTGCTGCTTGCAGAAGATCTACTTTCGTACACCAAAAGTTAACTCGATGGTATTAGCTCGTCGTTGTTTCACGATTTAAAGCATTCCAGGTATTAAACCTTTTTTTTTTAGAAACCCACGGAGGCCTTTAAACAATCCCTAGGCCGGCCGATGGACGAGAAATTGTCAGCAGACGACAGCCTATGCCGCGACTTAAAAAGGGCGAGCAGAGCGCCCTCTGCTGACAAATTCTTGGCCCTGTGACGACGGGGATCGATCATAAAGAACAGAGAACTACATACACAAAATTGTCTCAGATGCCAATTAAGGGGAAATTCAAAAAGGACGTCCTTAATAGGTGGGGAGGGGGGTCTGCTGGCATGTGGACACCATGTAGGGGAGGGGGAAGTTCCCCCCCATAACGATTTTCTGCTGGCATTTGTGGGGGAGGGGAAACCATTATGGACGTCCATTAATATTAAATTTGCAAAGTTGGTCATTTTTCCCTCCTTATGACGTCATTTATGACAAAAACTGACTTACTTTGGTCATTTTTCTTGATCCATTATATAAATAATGAAAAAATAACTTTAAAATGTTCCTCCTGAAGACGTCATTTATGACATTAAAATGACGTCGTCAGGATTAAAAAAATGACTTATTTTGGTCATTTTTCTTGGTCCATTATATAAATACTGAAAAAAATGACTTTAAAATGTTCCTCCTGAAGACGTCATTTATGACATTAAAATGACGTCGTCAGGATTTTAAAAAATGACTTATTTTGGTCATTTTTCTTGGTCCATTATATAAATACTGAAAAAAATGACTTTAAAATGTTCCTCC
>JAUJYV010000689.1:0-31028 GCA_033995625.1 Ophyiulus pilosus | reverse complement strand
GTATTTTCTTAATTTTTGTTGTATTAAAATACAATATTTTAATTGAATTGCGTCTTTCTTAGATAATTAGCTAATGGCCTAATGGAACCCATGGTTAAATTGTTCTTGTAGAGCTAAGGGACCCATTAAAATATGAAACCCATGAAAATATGGGACCCATGAATATATGAAACCCATGAAAATATGGGACCCATGGAAATATGGGACCCATTGAAATATGAGACTCATATAAATATGTGACCCATAGATTATGAGACCCATACAAATATGGGTCCCATAAAATGGTCCCATAATCCCTTTGTATGGGGTCCCATACATGGGAATTTTCACTTGGGCAGGAAATGACTCCTCCCAAAAAGTTCAATTTCTCAAAATTTGTAATTTATTTTTTTGAACAAAAATTTCTTATATGATTCTGGTAAAGCAAAGCGAAACTAAAGGGAAATTCTCCTGTATGCAAGTACAGAAGAATATATCGATCGATTTAGGATTCAGGGATGAAAAATCAACTCAATTCCTGAAATAAACCATTATTACTACATGTAAAAATGGCGTTGGAACATGTCATAATAAGATGTCTAAAAATTACAAGGGTATACGGTATATTACACAGACAGTTGAAAATGTCATGCTCATTACCTGAGCATATTTCATTTTAAAAACTATCACGTTGGCGTCTAATATTCCAAGTAAATTTACAGCAATTAATAAAGACCAATGAAGATGGAAACTGATCTACATTTGCAATGATAGCAGCGTCCCCTGGTGGGATCTTTTTTTCCTCTTCTTCGTGAGCATGCAACGCTGTGGTTAAGGAGGCAGCAGCCGTCTAAATATTTAGACTGAAAATGCATGTTCTGTGCGACGCGTGAGCAGAATCTCCAAAAGAATCTTACATCCTCGCCATGTCGAAACCCCTACCAGAACCCCAGTTTTAAAATTCAAATCAATGGCAACTGCCAGCAGGCCATCAATCTTTCCACGGCGGACGGAAAGAGCTCAATGGAGTCTTAGGATCAATATCCTGTTTGATGGCACAGAACCCAGCACATGTGCAAAAACATGTCAGAAGAACCTGGTACCTGAATATATATTGGCTGTTTTTCATTCCGATCGTCTACAACCATAAAAGATAGAATCAGGAAACGGGCCGTGAGGAAGAACATTTTAAAATCTGCTGCACCTCGACATCGAAATCTTTGCAGGAACTCAACAATGAAAGCATTCAGCGGCGACAAAGGACAATTACATACTGTTGTAGGATGGTCAATGGCGAGACAATGTAAATTTGAAAGCTGATATTGCAGCACGAAACCGCATTTTGGCATTGAAAAGCAAGCTTAAAATCAAATCCCACACACTTCTACGTTCACTCATTAGTGACATTTCTATCGGGGTGTCCACTGGAGCATATTTGGAAGATTTTGCATTTTTCTAAGAAGCTTTCAAAAATGTTAACATGCATGCAAAATATTATCTTTCTTAAGCTGCGCAACGCACTGAAATGAGAAACCATCCCTGTTATCCGGCTTAATTGCCTCAACTTATTGTATCGGAAGTCATAAAATGTAAATATACCTGTACATACAAAATGGCGACGGTATTGGACACAATTTTCATAAATTATTTTAGTATCGGGATAGATTTTGTAAATATGTTAATTACTAATCAGCAGTGTATAAAGAATAAATTAAATATGTTACCAAAAGCATTTGATTAATACTATTGTTTTGTATGCATAAACTCCGGATTAACCGTCTCCCTCCCTTAACCGATCAATGCTTCAGTTAAAATTCTTACCAGGATTATAAGACTACTTTAATTGTAAATTTAACATAAGCTGGTTTTCCTGCATAATTTTGACTGCACATTATTGACTACAATTCTCCAATATTTATTAAAAATAAAAATTATGATTTTGCTGACTGGTTTTATTTATTGCCTTTATTGATTAATTAATAACGGTGCATTATAATAATTAGATTGTAATATTTTTTCAGATTACTCAATCTCCAAATGCTATTGCAAACAAAAATGATAGAGACTAAAAATAAGATAAGTCTGTTGCTAGGACTAGAAGAAACTTCAAGATATTTAAAATCTCCAAATCACGTCAATATTTTGAAATGTATTTCAAAACGGATGCAGTCTGAATATTGTTAATCTGTACCACAAATCTAACATAGGATGATGATCTGAAGCATCTTAAAGAAAATAATACTTCGGTCATATGGTTAAAAAGTGACAGGTCACAGGTCTCGTAGCAAAAGCATGCCAAGAAATCCAAGCACATAGACACCAATTTTCAAGGACCCAAGAAATAGAGCTGCCTACCTTAGCGATGGGTCGACGCATTCCAAAGCGTCTCAAGAAAATCTGTCATGCAGCATGAGAATGAGTAAAAAAGAAAAATGATACAGGAGAGGTAGGCATGGTGAGTAAAGGTGATTCTGGTGTGCTCCTCAAATTAGATCAGGATTAAAAATGTTAGTGTGAAGTATATGATACACAATAACTTACTGTCAGTCAAGCAAGATAAAGTAGTCTTTGGGAGAATACACATGAGAAAGCATGGAGACTTACGCTCATTTCTTCGCTTCGGTAAGTGGTCAACGTTTGTTCGTCTTGTAGAAGCACGCAGAAGTAGGGTTCCCATATGTCACCAAGAGCTGGATCATCTTTACATGGGCGAGAATGGTGACCAAGGTCCACTTCTTTGTCTATAATGAATAACAAAAGTATATTATTAGTATACATGCAGATACATGGTAGAGAGATCGTCAGGCAATCCAATACAGACAACAGGGTTTTTGGATAAAAAGCATCACCTTCCATAGATTATTTCATAATACACTAATTCAGGTAATTATTGCAATGCCAGTAGTAATTTTAATAATTTGAAATATTTTAATCAAAGTGATTACAAGACAATGTCACAGTCAAGAAATGGCGTCCTTGTATGAAGTTGACCATAATCACCAATTTAAAAAAAAATAATGCGTGTACACTACTATCTCCACCAGACAGACCATCCAGACTCATCTTTTGATACTTTAAAATAAGGAGATTTTGTAAAACGTTTACCATTTCCACCGAGTTTGCAGCGACTGATGACAAAAACTACTTCACAATGCATATTTAAAAAAATACCGAACACCAAGACTAATCGCGATTTAGCACATAAATGTTCTCGTGACAGAGAAACTGCAGCTAGCAAAGCATCAAGAACAGAATCAGCAGAAGAGCGTGCCAAGCGCATGCACTCAAATTAGTTGGATATCATGAAGTTAGCCCCAGTTGCATATCTTGAAAGGTATCCTCATCCATGACAATGTAGCACTGAAATGAGCTACATCATCCAGACTGCAATCTCGGCTACAAGCGCCACACTCCAGTGCCACAAAGTTGAGTTCAGTTCAAAAATCCAGTTAATGACATCGCATTACCTATGCGCCAGTGCTTTAATGAGCTCTGGTGATAGCTCAATTTGAGCGCAAGTGCAAATTGCTACATTTGCGCAATCGCCCGTTGGGTAGTGCCTACAGGTGCCTTTCTAACTTACGTCAAACATAGGTGAGTAGTACGAGGCATGGTGCGGTGTGCCAAGTGTCAATGAACTCTCCCCTGCTATTCAGTATTACAACAGACAGGTATGGAATGATTTCAATGGACGACCATTTAAAACCAAATATGAAAATCGACAGTGCATTTGCCATGGACACAATGAAGTCAAAAGCATGATTCACAAATAAAAAGGAAATCCACAAAATAAAATGACAAGTAGAACAGAACAGCCATTGCGTAAGTAGATCCGGCAGACCCTCAGACAGTACCATCATTAATCAAGTCTTGACCGTCAAAGGAATTCTGGCCTAATGAGCTTCCCAAACAATCTTTGAAATACGGACAGGTATCCACGTAATTTGAACTTCAAGGAAGGTACGAAAACCGTGGAAAATTACATGCTTTTTCAAAAAAAAAAAAAAAAAAAAAAGCCTGTAACTCCTCTAAATTTACAGGAGTTACATTTAAGTAGCTTTCCTCTAAATTTACAGGAGTTACATTTTCTCAAGTAGATTTCCTCTCAATTTTTGTTTTTATAAACAGCATTTCTTTTACATAAGACAATATAGTTCAATAAAAAACAAAATCATTTTTAAAAAAATGCATAGAACAAACGTACTATTTTTTCCCCACAAAATTCAATGGTTCCCATAAAAAAAAATAATAAAAAAAGCACTCCATTTTCCATGTAAGCTTTTTTGAACAACAGAAAGTATCCAGCTTAAAAAAATCCCCTTTTTTTTTTTGTTTTTTAAACATTTAAATTGGAATATTAATCTCTGAACGCTAGGCACGACTTGCATTTTTATGGTTTTTATGAGCACAGTTCACGCTGATAGACAAACAAAAAAACAATACATTTTTCCCCAATAAAAAATAATGGCAAAAATAAAAATCCACAAATTATATTGCCAAATGATAACTATGATGATAATAATACTAATAATAAACACTGCGTTTTTTTTTATTTTTTGTTTTTTTCTAAAACACTCGTCTTTGTTATTTATTATTCGGTGGGGAAGTATGAAATTTAATTGCGATGCATGATGGCAACTTTTGAAAACAACATTGTGGTACGCATGTTTCGGGTGTAAACACTCAGAAACCAAAGGAACCAATACTGTTATCTTAATACGACTTTAATGTATTGCCAATGAGACAGTCTGCTCTTCTCCCCCAGGCGCCATGTTACAGTTCCTTTGGTCTTAACTTCATAATTGGTCCTATGGTTCTACCATTACGAAAACTTGTTATAAAATTGAGTTGGCTGACAATATATGGTAATTCGCATTAATATTTCCCTCATACCGTCTTTCCATACTTACTTCAAAATACAAACAGTGAATTAATCCTAGGGCGTGAATATTGTTAACACGTGACTAATTAATTTAAAACGTGTAGTCCAAAATGTCGGTAACATGCCAATTAGTGTTGCGTGTTTTAGCTTCAGTGAAAATAATGACAAAATTATCCCGGTAGAGAGTATCAGGAAAGGCGGAAGAAACAAAAAAAATCAACAACGTGCATATAAAAAGACAGGTAAATTTTCTTTATATAAAGAAACCAGTTTTAATGCCTAAAAAACACATTATTATTATGCAAGTTCAAGTTTTTAAGAATGGTCGATAGATGGCGGATAGCAGCATAAAAACGCACAATTTGACAAACTCCAAAAACACCAAATTGGATACATGTACATGTACATCCTAAAACCAGGTATTTTCAAACCTTTTTTAATTCAAGACAAACCATAAGTTTTGAAATACGACTAGCGTCTTTGTTTTCCGCATTTATGGTGTAAGCAGCGGCATTGAAACGAAAGTGCAACGGTTAACGGCTGTGAACCGGCTTACACGGCGGAGTAACGGCTTACGAGAACTTTTCATAAAGTGGTAGTCGTACGACATTTTTAGGTGTTTTTTAATAAAATAATCCTGACCTCTTTATGATGAACAATATTAATGTTTTTTATTTACTATTAAAGTGTAGAAGGTACATTTTCTACCATTCCAGAATTTCCCGCGGCACACCTGCGGACCCTTCTCGGCACACCGGTCTAAAAACCGGTGTATCTATAAAATCCGGTTTTAACAAAAATGCATATAGGGAAAAAAGTCCTAACCTAATCTATTATGACAGTGGATGACCTCTCCTCCACTGGTTCGGTTTTTTCATTGTCTGGCCACAATAAACTGATAAAAAGACCTTATGGCCTATCAATAAAAAAACCTCAAGAACCGGCACTACCGGGAAGTGGCGCCATCTAGCAACACTTAAGATATTCTCTTGCTGGACTTCATGGGTCACTTCACTTGTTCAGAAGTCTTTCGATAAGGATATTATCACATATCGATTACTAGGGGGGAATAAATGTACGATTCCGACTACTTTCCAGTTGAAGAACAGAGTAATACGTTCCGATTCATTGCACCAAAACAAGCGCGTTTGTGATAAATACCGCCTTTTCCCCCCCAATACCAGTCGCAGAAATTCAAAATTGGCCATCAAAGGTGAAACGAAAATTGTAGTTTCTCGTAGGAAATGCGTACCATTCAATTACACCTTACTGTCCAGTCACTACGATTTCATCCTCCTACAACATCCTGGGGTACCCATAGGAAGTCAGGGTCACTCACGAAGGCCTACACTTACTGAACAGCCAATTAAATGGCCGGCAAATTGCAGACAAGAATTTTTGTGTGTGTTGATAGTTGCAAATCGAGAAGCAAAAATACAATCTTGAATAATACAATGGCTTCCCAGAGGTAACACCACGAATGTTACATCATGAAACGCAGTTTCCTCAATAAAAAACATGCATTATTTCCTATTAATGAAGCTTATGTGTTCCTGCAAACAGCCGGAGGAGCTGATGGAGGTGGACACTGTAATAGCAAAGCGGATTATCATGGTTGCAGCTACGCAATAAGCGCGTTAACTTCACTCGCCATGAAAAGCAGGTCATTTTTTTCTGCCATCACCCTTCATTGAAAATGAGTATTCCACTAGATGTTTATGGATATAATATCGTGATAGCACACCCAGCCTCAGGAACTTGGATAACGTATGGCTTATTGTCATGTAATGAGGCTGGATTAACATATAAGCTATAGTTGCACAGCTATGCCCAAAAGCTAGATACGACATGCCTCAGCTAACTTTAGGTAAGCAGACAAAGCTCGAAACAAGTAATGCAGTATAGGAGAGACTGGGGAGCAGTGAGACATGGGGTAAGGTGAGACAGTGACAATAGTTATTATAGTGTGAATATTGGATTGAGATATTTAATCTAAAATGCCTTTACTATATAACAACTCTTCTGCATATGTTTGACTCTTGTCATAAATTACAAGTTTCAGCTGGACAAGGAGGAATTTTAACGATTAATATAAAGCTGACCAGCCTGGCAACTGTTAAACTATCATACAAAGCTAGGCATTCAGGACATCAAAGTATGAAAAAAATGCATTTGATTAAAAATTGAACCTCATTTTTCACAATCTTACCTATCTCTTTGTTATTAAAGAATCGATAACAACTGACATTACTGTAATGATTATTACCAATACTGAGTGTAATACAGTAGTCAAAGCAAAGAACTTTGGTCTGCTTCATTTTATAATCAAAGACTAAGTGTGAATCGATTTTTAATCGAATACTGTTTTGTTATCTCATACATGTATTCAGATAACTCACTTTAGAATGCTTCACCCTGTATATACGAGTACATACAGTTACAAGGTCCCAACGAGCTAGACTAGAAGGTACCTTTCCTTGTTTGCATTTTTGATTTCCCGAAAACTCATACTGGTTGGATCCCACAAACATGTACTATTGTTTATAAGCGAATATACACTGTGGGACTCAGCCCACCTGGCAATTTGGTATTAGTATTTTTGGGTTTGAGTTTGTATTTTTTGGTAGTTTATAGTAGATGAGAATAAAGGAAGGAGCACGGTTGCGGCCGATTTTTAGAGGAACTACCCCGGTATTTGCTTGGTAGGCAACCCGGGAATTGAACCCAGGTCTCTCGAATGAAAGGCCAATAGTGTTACCACTACCCCATCTAACTTTGTAACATGTACTAATGAAGAGATTGAGCCAGCCAACGCCATAACGTTAACCTTTAGCGTTAGAGGTGGGAAGGGAAGAGCCACGGACTGAACTACCCAATGAACTAACTGAACGTCATGAATGCGCATGCGCTGTTCTTTCCTTCCCGCCTCTAACGTTAAGGTTAACGCGTTTGCTGGCTCAATCTCTCTATGGGATAATTTTATTTCATCTTATTTCGGTTGGTCGATCATGTTGCTCTTCATGTAAGCAAACTAGTAACATTAACAATGAGTTGTTCAGAATCATATAAGCATTAGCAGTCGTTTTTTGCGATTGCAATAAAACAGCTTGTTTAATAGTCGTGGTTAAAGAAGTTTTTTATATTCGTTACTAAATTATGAAGAATATAAGGGAATCACATGCAATAACGATGAAATTAAGACGAGTTGTGTAACATTGTCGCTGGATGGCGTTATGAGGAATGCATTATGTTAGTGAGCCCAAAGGTAGAACGTTCCACCTGGGCACCTCCTAGTTCTCCGCATAAATTAGATGGCAGCACACGTGCCAGCCTATTGTTTGCAAACAATCTAGTATAGAGCGAACAAAATCATGCAAACTGGCCAAAGGCAATATAACTGGATAGTTCTTTGACAGTTAGCAAAAAGAGATATGGTTGCCCTACTTCAACAGATCTAGAATGCAATTTCTGAATTTCAGACGCTTAATGAAGTAAAGGAAATGTATGGATTAAAAATCACATTTGCATATCATCATAACATTTCAGATTTTGAAAAGCAAAGTTTAACTATTCGGAATCATTGTCATGGAAAAGTCAACGAAAAATGTAGTTTTTGGAACAACCAACAACATAAGGGGCCATTCAAAAAAGGACGTCCTCAAGAGGGGGTCTGCTGGCATGTGGACACCATGTGGACAGGGGAAGCCATTTTGGACGTCCATGTGTGGCCAGTCCCAAATGCGCTTTAAATTTTGAAACCTCGGGAAAGTCGGGTATTATGCCTAAATTTGTGTTAAATGTCAATTTTATGCTGGAATTTCCCTTCGAGGACAGAAAATGTCCGTTCTGGAACAATGTCGTGGACTTGGCAGCGATACGGGTGCTTGGAAATTTATAATATGGACCTTTGTATGTTAAAAAAAATTCTGGACACCCTACTTTAAAAAACAATTTAAAAAAATAGGGGAAGTCAATGAGGGGGGAGGTCTGGGCTAAAATGGACGCCGTGCGGACAGGTAATACGGGAGAAGGGTCAATTTTTGAAGGAATTTCGGGGAATTCTTTTGCGAATGACCCTAAAATTAACTTGATAGTTAAAACTAGCACCCTGCCTTGTTATGTCGACATTTTCCAGTTATGCTCGATTAGAAAGTTCAAAATATTGCAGACTCCACCTAGGGGCAAATACTATTCCCTATTGTTTTATTGAGGAAAACAGGACCACATTTCGAGGGGAGGAAATGCAAGACCGACACCTGGTCACCGTGCTACATAAAACTGAATTTATTTAGTGGTTAACAGGCGCCACGTTGAACTAGTCCACTTTAACAAGAGTGTGTTTGCATCTAAATAATCCCTCAAGTACCTTAAAAACAAAGAAATTAAACATGGCAACCGCAGCAGATGTTGGAATGTCTATTGGTTGAACATTTTACCACATACAAAAAAAAGAAAACCTGGTTGACCAGAGCTATAAGTTTTGTACGAGAAACAGATGACAACACTACTCAACATCTGCCAGGAGAGGAATACCATTGACTTGTGACAAAGATACCTACAGATGGCGTCACTGCTCAGCATCTTCTATATGCTTCAATGCATACTTAATCACGTTAGGAGAGCAGTTGGCGCCATCTGCATTCAGTACAAAGCTTTATAAGTTCCAACAATAAAATGACTGCAGATAGAAAACCAGTCTGGACTAGATATTTGTTGAAATTGATAAGCTATTTGCATATACTTGTAGTTGACTTTACATTTGATTTATCAGCGCTTACTTCCTTGTACAATTAACATATCGAATCATATAAATTACAAATACTTATATGAAACTGATATTAAATACAAGATTACAATAAATGGTCCATTGTGTTCAAAATCAAACAGCAGTTGCAATTGGCAACTCTTGTTGGAACTTTTCCTATTTACCGAACATTACAACCTGCCAACTATTATTTATATACAGGGGCATGGTATCTTTTTGCAGATTTGGAGATGTACATAAAGTACAATTCCCCTAACGTGTACAATTTTAACATTAAAAAATACTGCATTATTGGCAGTAATGGAACATGTGAAACCCTCAACATACTTTTTTAATTAGATTAGACTTTGAACAAGATATTACGAATCGCCAAATTTCAACATTTTTCAATATATGCATTTTTGCAAATGTTCAAAAAAAGTTTACCATGTACAAACATAATGTATGAAAGATGAATAAACTAAATAAACGAAAAAATGATAAATTCGTTGAGCATTTCAGGAAATATGAAAATTCCGCCTGAAGGGAAAGTTGTTGCTTTAGGTTTGAAAAATGGTTTAGTTCAAGTAGAAATCCTAAACCTGGCAATTAAAAACGTCAACTTAAAAAGTGATTACAACTCGTTCTCGCATACTTAATTACGTTCAACTATAATTGGTCTCATAAAGCATGCCGATGTCTGAATTTAAATAGGAATACGTCAAACAAGAAACCTGGATAAAAAGCATTCGAAGTTTTCAGAAAGAAAAAAAGATAATCTGGAGGGACAAAACTTTTAAACCAATGCACGCATCATATACAAACCATATACGTTTTACTTGGGGGAAATAAATGACATACAAGATTAGCTGTTGTTCCGGTCTCTATAAAAAAATGAGTGTCAAGAAGGAACTAAAATTGACCCTGAAAAGAAAAAGAAAAAAGCACACCTTAAGTGCTCGCTTGTATTTTACATTGTGAGCACTTAAAACCGTGATAGCCTCAAAACATGCATCCGCTCCAGCATTTAAAACTGGCCTATAATGATCAGAAATTCACGTGTCACACAGACAATTTCCCTGTGCAAAAAAAAACCACTGTTTCTAATTTTCCCTTTCCTCAGGATATGAAACCGAAATTGAAACAGATGAGTAATTATGCTTTTGCCCAGTTCTGCATGACTCCGGTCAGTCCATAAGGCATACTTTAAAACCATTTTTCTGAAAAGTGGCAACAGCTTGGAACTATAATTTTCGAAAGCAGCAAAACCGTGTGGCAGTTGCAAGAAATTAACTTAAAAAAGGCAGCGGGGCGTCTTCCCCAGTCCTAATTTCATTTTTGATTAGAAACACTAAGAAATCAGATGTTAACACTACTCTAGCATGTATGAAACCAATTTCCTACGCTTGACCGCTGCCCGGCTTGACTTAAGAATTTCAAGTGGCATAGGAGAACACATTTCTACCCAAAGTATACGCATGAGTGATCAAAGTTTTAAGAATTCGAATTATGAATGAAAAGTAAAAACCTTACGTATTAAGCAGAGAGATGGGACACCAGTGACAAAATTGTAAAAAAAAATTGGTAAAATAAAATAAATTAAAAATGTAATTGTCAGTATTATCTATATATCTGTAATAACATTTTATTACAACAACAAAAATCATAAGTTACTACAAAATACACGTTTTAATTTTAAGTTCAATTGACTGCAACATAAGTGAAGGGTCCCTCACTTTACAAAATTTGAAAATACTTTTTTTACTAATTATGAGACTAATGTTTTATAAGGGCCACCCTTCAACTTCTGTTTAATCACTTCAGCCAATTTGCTTGGTATAGTTCATTGTCCTTTTACAATTAATGTTATTTTCCAAATTGTGCCAATTTCATTGATATTTCATCAATTATGTTGATACAATGTGATAATACAGTAGGATAATATACAATCTTTAAAAATATCATTTGTCAAATTGATGTATTTTTATGTATAATTACTTGGCATTTACGGTGTTTAAGATTGTGTTATCATTTTCGTTTTGTTTGTAATTGCTTTTAAGTATCACTTATTAGACTATGACATTCCTTTATTAGTCTATCTCCTATAGACACTGTAGTAGAGATATTGAGCATGCCAACATATATATTCATATGTTAGCTTAAATTTAATGGCGGGAGGGGAAGAATCACACATGCGCACCCATTACGTTCAGTTAGTTCATTGGGTAGCTTAATGCGTGGCTCCCCCCTTCCCGCCAATAAAGTTAAGGTACGTATAAAGACGTTGGCATGCTCAAACTGTCTATTGTTATGTGAACTAACACCAGGCATTTAAGGAATATGTGAACACAGCGTTATAGAATGGAATGTACTGTAGATACAACCATTTGCTATCGTGCTAGTATAGAATTTCAGCTAAAAACTGAACAAAAAATTCCAAATCTATAAGCAATTTTGGAAGCAACTTTCATTCCTCAATCTATATGAAAGTCATAAAACAGCGTTATTTCCTACATTTTATAGCATAAATCTATGGATATTTTCTACATATATGAACTTGAATTACATATGCACTCTGATGTGCAAGAGAGGGAGAGAAAGACGAATCACTGTAGCAGATAGTTAAAACGTGATAGTATTTTTGATAAAAGACTAACATTTTAAGATCTGGATGTAACAATAATAAAATCGCTTTTAGTTTAATGCAAATTGCGGTTAAATGTCGGCAGATGATAGAAAACTCTACACATCCTTCACTGATCTTTTTAATGGATGATTATATATATGTATGCTCTAAAACGTTTATTGTTAGGAAAATATGCAAATACCGATCTTACAGCCATTACATTCTGTACAGCTCAAAGCTGCTTAGCATCTCGACATAATTCCACTTCACATTTCCGAGGATCAACTTGGTTTCACGAGGCCTTACGAGTGCACTCAAACAGTCCATTAATTTAAGTGCCACAATATTGATTTAGCCACCCGAGTGTGCCTGTCTTTCACGAATACTCATTTATATAATTTCTAAACTGGACTGCTACCCTAGTTCAATGCATAGCGATTAATGGACCCCCATCGAAGGACATTAAATTTGGTCGTATATTGCTGCTGCTGCTGCTTTCATTATCCGTAACATAAGGAGGTTTATGAACATTATTCGATTCTTGATCTTCTGGCCCTAATAAGAGACGACCAGATGCAAAAGTATCAGAAAATATACTTTACCAAGTTATCCATATTTTAGAAATGACATTGTCTGTCGTTAATGGCACCGCTATGGACAGTTGTTAAACATCCAATCACACTTTTTGTTTGCACTCTCAAAATGTATCCAATCTTTCAGTTTCGCATTTGAGGGCACTCAGACGATGATGAATGAAATTTTGTAGACGACGTGTGGCAACGCTTGTGATTCTGAGAGATTTGAAAGCAAATCTGGGGCAATACCCTAGGCCTATATACTCGAATAACAATTACGTGTCAAAAGTGAATCTTCAGCAGCCGTCCACTACCGGTGGTAATCTAGGATAAGTCGATGTTAATGTAGGTCTAGGACATGCACAGCCTATACTGACATGACCAGCTTATTCAAAATTCGTCTTTTGCAAACAAAGAAAATGCCTCATTTTAAATCGTGTCACGGAGGCAACAAAACTTTTAATTTGACACAGTTAAATCCTATACCCGAACAGCTATTTTTTTAATATGCGAGTCGTGAGTAACCAGACTTATCTCTTTATCACTAGGCAATTTTTTTTTTGTCATTTAGAAATTTAATCTAAAATAAAGCGGTACAAGCTTCTTATTTTTAGCCATAACACATCTTCCGTAGCGTTGAAAGACCTGCAGTACAAGTTACTGAATTTTCAGATCAATAAATTTCGGTGGGGAGGGGGACGATTATTTCAGAAGGCCCTATCACAACACAGGAATCCATGTGTAAACCGATAAACACGTATTACATCACCATTGATGTAGATTCCGAAACATAAAAGCATGTTTGTGGCGAATATTAAATTCAGATTTAGCTATATTCTATATAAATATTAACTTTTTGTCAGAGTAGGGGACTACAAAAATGGCTTTCGGTTTAAATATCTTATCTTCTTGCCTTGACAAAGCTATATAAAAACCGTACAAAGCCTTGAAGATTGCATGGCAAATGCACATCCCCCTATAGTCAAAGGTTAGGGGAAAGATCGGCATTTAATAATTCATGTGGAATTTAGGTGAATGAAACTTGTATATGAGCATCTCCAGACATAGCACGTTTATCTAGCAAATTCTAAACTTAACAGACAACATTTGCATACAGGTGCCAGACACCTTTCGCAAAAACTTACAATTTTGTATGTGAACTTCCCCTTTTGGATCCACTAGCTAAGATATGAACTCCTTTAGGTTACACGTTCTTTCCGAAATAATTGTCTCTTTCTCGCATAATGGCTATGTTATATCATCAAATGTGGATACTTTGAGCCAGTTTTTTGTTTTGTTTTTTTTGGAATTCATAAAAAGGGTTCAATAATTACGACTCGAAACTAACAAGGTTTCCGAATACAGATGCAGGGATATTCCCATCAATTTCTGTCCCAAAGTTACCCCATCATGTGGGGTAACTTGGGACCAGAGCATTTCTCAAGCTATGTCCGAACACATTTATAGCCATATATGGCGTTTAATTTCCACGCATGAAATTAATATACTCCCAACGTTGTCATCCGCTTTAAACCTTCCCTCGTGAAAAAAAAATCCCTCGGGTGCTTTGCGAGTTAAATAATAAAATACAGAATGAAATGATCAAAATTTCAGAAATTCAAGTTCGGGTCAATCCCAAATTATCCCGCTCATGTCTTGTTTTCGAGAAACGTAACCTCTAGTTTTACGTATAAGATATACTTTTCGTCTTTTCCTCCTTAAATAAGACATCGCATACATTAAACTGCAAAGAGGATGATGAAAAATAAACATGTCTCATTTTTCATGTGTATACGTTTTGAAAACACTTTTACAAAATAATACAAAGGTATATCACAGTTGCTTGCCATGGCTTAGGCAGTCTTCCGGAGGATTAATGCTCATTACTCATGCTTTTGTTGGCTGAATAATAGAAAATTCGGAGAAAACGTGGCTTATTAGGTCATGCGCGGTCTTATCTCGCAGGCAATCTACTGCTGATGATCAATAAGGTCGGTATCTCGGAGATATATTCCAGACAACGAGGAAATTGGATTTCATGGAAGCAGAGCATGCGAGTTAAGCTTTAACGGTGAGAGTAAAGCAAACCGAATACGTGACCAGGGATGTATTTCCTCAAAAGATGAACGCAGAAAGCATTCTGAGAAGTACGATTTCCTGAAAATGCGAATGTCATCATAGAAAGAAACCAGTATAGTCCACCCTCAATAGCTCCATTACTTCTAATAAGAGGGACGTCACTGATGTGCGGGTGACATGTGCATTTGTGACATGGGAAAAAGTGGCCATTATGCACCGCATCAACAACAAACTTCCAAGAGTGTTATTTGGCTGACCATCATTTTTTTTGGAAAGTTGATTTTCTACACATGCCAAAGTACAGTTTTGATCAATCCATGTTTCAATGGCACGAATTCCACAAGCCCGAATTTGTCCTAAATGATCAGCACTACACGTAGTGGGGCAGGTGGCAATTTGAAATGAAGAGTCTACATAACACCGTCTGTGAACGCAAATTAAACACACATAGGAAGAAAAACCACATGATGTGCCCAATGCCACAAGCGTACAAACACTGTTATTGAATAGGTGTCATAATAACGCTGGTTAACTTCCTACTGACATGTTTACACCAAAGATAAAAAAATAATGGTGTTTATTTGTAAAAACTGTTGACACCTGCAAATCAGCGACAACTGCACTATAATCAGATCAAAGTGTCCTAAAAATCGCTACGTGGATCTATAGTGCAAAGCGCTCCTTTATTCACAAACTATAAATTTCCCCTTTTATAGACGATATGATACGATAAGGGAAGAGTACGTATTGTTGAGATTATGTAAGTTTTTTATGTATATATTTGATCATATGCAGATTCGATGCTTTGTTCATTCTATCCATTTAGTAAATGTTCTTATTGTAGAATCCCCATGCCAATAGGCAGTAACAATACCCCTTTCCCTATACATTGTGTCCCGAACCCAACAACCCTCTCTCTACCCCAGGCATCATGGATGAAGGTCTACAGATCCAAATCGTCCAACATCATGTGTTATACCGACCATAGGGTTGACGTCATGATAACATTTGAAAAAGCTGACGGTGCTCGGCTAACCCTATTGAATCGAGCATAAGAAACAGAAACAATGGAAAAGAAGGGAATCATTAACACCAGTCACGTACAACGGGGGTTGCAGAACACGTATAACAGCACCCAGGACACTGAAGGGGAATCTGAAATCCTCATGAGGGCTGCACAGAAAGCTTGCCTCTGCCAAATGTTGATAAGAACAATGAATAATAATTACGGCACCAGACCCCTTCTGCGATCCATTGTCTGCTGAGGGCTTCTGGAGAGTGAATGATGTACAAGCGAGCAGTAACGATGCGTAAAGGAACGACCATTTTATACTAAAAGCTAAACGGGGAAAAACTCATTAAGAGAGTGGTCAAGAGAACAGCAAAATGGGAATTTACTGTCTCTGAAAATAGGAGCAGAAGCGGTACGAATCACAACAACACATACCCAATGCAGCATATAACAACATGTACTACATGCTTTCGGAAATATTCAGTCTACCCTGCTTAAATTGCCATTTATATTACTAATAACCTCTCTTGAAATCACCATTTAACAAATATTATTGGAGCAGCGAACCAACAACGCCTTAGGTTCATTAAACGCGTATTTCGAGAATATGCAGAAAATGTAAAAGGCAACTGGCAACTCTGGTTCGCCCTTTGTTGGAATACTGCCAGATTTGTTAAGGGCAACTACTAACATTTCAGGAATATGACAAATGCTTCTCTCTAAATTGAGACTCACTAAGGTCCAGACTCGAAAGGTTATCTATGGGCTTATTCAAACATCGTAATCTTCCTTGTAATCCACATCTCGTAGAATCCACATCTCGCCACTATATAAGTAGACAATCGTGACAAAACGGATGCTTATTGGTCCATTTTGCATGCGGTTAGAGACGATGGAACAACCTTTCTAATGAACGTCTAGATTTATTAATTGATTGATTTAAAAATGATATCAAAGTCGCCACTGGCATAATTAAGAGCAATAACCTGAGCAATTGGTTTATAAACTTAAAGGCAAAACAACAAGGGCCCAAACGACAGCGGGTCAATCCTGCAAAGTCCTGAAAATGGATATTTTAGACCATTAGGACCATTCTGCTCCTACCATAAGACATTTGTTTACAGAATGTCGGGTACTGAGTTAATTGAATTGTTAAACTTTTGATCAGTTGGGATAACTTTCGTCGGCCATTTTGCAAACGGTTGGCTGTCTGCACCAAACCAATCCAAAGTGTTCTGGTAACGTCATCAGAATGCCCGCAGGCCGACAACAAACAAACATGTTCGCGCGCTTTAAGGGGGGCTGGCCCATCCCTAAATTTGACCGCTGTCATATCAGGGCAACTTAAATAGTTTTGCACCAACACACCTTATTTGGAAGCATTTTTTCTCACAGGACAAACATTTGCTCAAACCATACATATGGTTCGTGATGAAAACTAGAGTAGGACTACAACCTATTTTACCCCCGGCTCGCAAAACACGAGCACCATGCTGCAGCTCGTATCGATCATTATCATCATAACCAAAATCAGCTTAATGCGCTGCTTACTTAGCTCAAAACCGATGATAAAGCTGCAGATATCAAGCGGTCAAATGACCCATAAAGGAAGCTGGAGGAGTCACGGCGCTTCTGGCAATGGTTGCGTGCTTCCGCGTTGTACCGCAGATATCAGTTCAGCAGTTTCGCACGAAATTACTATAATGAGACAAGTGAAACCAAATATTTCCTGCTCAGACGCATGAAAGCCTTAAATTGTGCATTGCATTAGTCCAATGCAGGTCATGAGTGACCAAGACATGTGCCGCTGGCTCCATGGACAAAAAATTAAATTCAGCTCAGTACCCGACTATGTCTGTCGGGAAATGGTATATGATAGAGGGGTTAAATTCATAAATTATCTTCAAATTTGTTTTGAAATATTATGACCAGAATCAAAAAGTCAATGAACAACCAGAGTACTTACTGATCGTGGACAGTCATGCTGGCGAGCAAACAAATTCTGTTCAACTCAAACAAGATAAAACAAAATTATCAATTATGACGGTTACTGAAATAACATTAAACATGTACTGTTCAATGAATTCGAGCACGTGTTATTTTAAATAAAATGCCATATGGTCTAACAAGAAGTAAACAAAACAAGAGATTGGTAGCTAATCAATTAAAACTTCCCCGGGAGATTAACCTTGAACTGTTGTCAGATCATTTCAAAATATAACCAATCTAATGTAGTGTTTTTCAACCTCAGGCTGAAAATCACTGGAATTCAACGGTATATCAGAAGGTCATGAACCATTGGGTGGAAGTTTCTAGAAATATAGAATCAAATTCCAGCAAAAAATAATATTTTAAACGGTCGAGAAATCAAACTGATAACATAATCCGCATACTTTTGTGGACACTTCTTAAAAAACACCGATAATATGCAAATTATATGCTAATTACGATTTTCTGGATCTGTGCAGTTGGGTTCTTATTGCTGGACTAAACCTGCAGTAAAATAATTTACTTACATTTTATTATTTTGCTAACAAAAGCTATTAAACTACTGCAATCATAGAATTAAGAAATCCTGTAATGTAATTTAGCGGAAAATATTTTACTATAAAATTCTGGCTCTCTTGCAGAACACAAGTTCAATTGAACTGACCCAATGCATTTTTATGTGTGTAGGTGTGAAGAATTACAATTTAATTACTAGCACTAATTGAGCCTAATTCGATAGAGGTTGTAAATCTCTCAGAAAAAAAACTTGCGTACGATTACTTTATAGTTCTAAAAACAGAAAAGAAAATCCATTGATAAATTTCTCAATCTTGTAAATCTAAACCCCACAACATTTTTTTTATATCCTTGACAAAATAAGCTTTTAAGCTTTTCATAAAATCCATGATCCAAAGCCATAAGGCAACTAAATTTTTATGTGAGGTAATTCGTTGCCAGGGCTACCGAATCTCTCTGAAAATCATGAATCCACAATCATAATGCCATTAAATTGTTATTAGATGTGAAGTGGCTCGTTGTTATGCTGGCAAAATTCACAGAAAATCTTTGAATCAACGACCGGATTTTTTATATTAAAAAGAAAAGCACGACTGACAAAGCTGCCAAATCCAGAGTTAAATCCGGGGTCAATCTCAAGGTGAATCAAAGCTAAAAGTTTGTCGGCATCTTGCCATGCTACGAAATGCCAGGTACGCCAGGTACGCGAAAAACACTATAATTTTCTTTATCTTCACCTGAGATTCGCAACTTTTGAGGCCATGTCAGAACTCCTCGTGACCTAGAAAAGCATCCCAACGAGTAAACAGTGCATGTTTACACAAAACTTAATCATGCCAGTGTTAATTATGACAACCGGGGTTTATATATTAAGTCCTTGTTACCTGGGCTAATCGTAATTTTGAGATTAGTAACAAACAGTAATAAAAACGTACATGTTTGGGGGTTAGCTTTCAGAACATGAGACTGTCTGGAGGCACCAGAACTTCGACACGGGCATCCTTCTTCCGCATTTTGATAAACGTATTTCAGGAAGCTAAGCGAATGCCTGGAGGGAAAACTGGCAAATGCGCATTTATGGTAGGATTTCGATCAGAAGAGGATTAAGGGCTTCTACAAAATAATCGATTGCGAAACCGAAGCATCCTCCAAGAATTTGAGCGCCAATAACGAGGAATTCCCCTCATTTTTTTCTCAAGGTGTTACAACCACTGAACCCGCCACATACGATCGCGGTTTTGAGACCCATCCCTAAAAAAAACTTTTCCAGTTTTAACTTAGTATTTCTTTGTAGAAACTGAGAATGGTGAGCAAATTGATAAAATCGATATTACTGAGGGGGGAAACTGAAAAACGGTTTTGAAAGAAACAACCACCGTGGCCTGTGTATGATCCCGTTTGAACGATCGAGCAATGGAATGCGAGTACTTACCGCACACGTTCAACCATCCTTCCAGTCGGCAAGGGAAATCCGCCACCGTTCCTCGTTCCATTTCAACGCGATCCAACATTTCTTTAACTTTTTGTTAATTCCACATCAAGTTTCCACGCGTAAATACGAAGGAATCGAGCACAATCCATCACCCGTTTACGATTTCTCCGCCATCACAGTTGGCGGACTAATACCGACTGCTCATTCAGGGAAAGGGGCGGCCACACCACGGCTGCTCGTGACGTAATCCTCCGCGCCGTGAAAACGAAATTGATCCGCGAAGTACAGGATGCGTCATAACTTTCACATACGCACAACCCCTTTTATCCGTCCTAGTTGGGACCGGAGATTGGACGTCAAATATGAGAACAAACTGGATAAAACGACCGGTTAATCTAGAATTTATAAATAAAAAAATACCAATAAATTACACTTGGCAGCATATTTAAATTTATTATTTAATGCATATCCTATTGATTAATTACAGTGGTGGCTCGCGTATAGGCACTGTGGAACTGCAGCACCCCTATTTCCACTTCATATTACCGATAAAATTTCATATAATGAGTTCTTTTTTCTTTAAACTTGTATTATATATAACTAGTACTTATCCCACACAGTTTATACAAAAATCTGTGTATGGAACTGTGCACTTCACAGTTCCAGCAGCATGGAGTTTGACTGTCGTGCACATGCACACATATCGGAAGATGCATGCGAGGCTGCGAGAGCACTGTTTCTCCTGCAGTGCCGACCTTTTGACTGTTGTACACAATTTTAAAACAAAGGCTAAATTTTTTTGAGCAGCACACCCACTAATTTTAGCTACGAGCCGCCACTGATTAATTAACAAGTTTATAAAATAATTTCTGAATATGTCCAATGTCGTCGCCAGTTCTTGTTTGCTCAACGTACTGCTGAAGTGTTAGGCAGGTTAAGCCGGAGAGTAGGATAAAAAGAAGCAATCAACTTATACAAACCTATAAAAAGGATAAATGAAAATTTTAATGCAAGTTTTAAAATAAAATTCCTCAACAACAAACACACACAAAACATTTTTTAATCTCACCTAAAACAAATCGTAACTGATGTTTTAGGTTCCCGTGGGGTAATTTGGCTAACTTGGGCTATTCACATTGTCTGCGAGAAACACAGATTCAAAAAGTTCATCTAAGTTCAACTAAAAAAATCCATGTAACACTGCATTGTTGGATATATAATTTAAAAAAATCAGCTTTTTGAGCCAGGAAGGGATTCCCATGCCACTCTGAAGCATTGTATCACCATGAAATGACAATAATGATAATTACATCTATAAATAAATAATGAATGTGTAATACAAATAAAAAATAATGAATGTGTAATACAAATAAAAAAATAATGAAATTGTACAAGCAAGGTTGGCATGACCCATTTTTTATTCTTTTTTTCCCCCAAAATTATAATTGGACTTCTAAATGCTTTGAACAAAGCAGGTCATATTCTATTGTCCAATTTACACTATGACCAGTTGGCTTACACAGTTGTGTACCTGCAAAAAATCGACCAATTAAGGCATCGTTTCACATTTCTTCTTTCATTGTCTATTTAATGGCAGTTAGCTGTGGGAAATCGGAAGGTTTGCTGTGCAATCTCATACATTTTCGTCAGTCGAGAATATATATTGGCACAATTTCAAAGATTTTTTGGGCAAACTGGATCATAATCGAATTTGTATTTCTCTAAACAGGTTCAGGTTTTTGCAAAGCTAAACTTCCACATTGGCAATTGGAGTATTTGTTGCAATTTATCAATTTTTTTCCATCCAACATCGTTTGCATTATCTTTTGTGCAATGATGCTTTTTTTTGTCCACATTAGCGGCAGAAAAATTTCATTATTGTGGCATGTCCAAAGTTGAGCACAACTTGAGTTTGACACGTTGTGATGGGTTAAAACCAAAGCAATTTTAATGGAAAAAATGCAGCTTTATTCTGTGACAGGATGACCCTTCCTTTAATATTAAAATAATTACATTGCGATTTATTAAACAAAATAAATACTAGAAAGAGTAAATTCTAAATTCCTGTGGTATACATGCTTTTTGAGTCCAGCAAAGTTGATTAACGCTTTTCACATCGACAAAATTCATTATAAATCATGTAAGGTTGTGAGGATCAGGTTTCTTAAAAATTTCATCGACACAATTTTCAACACTCATGAAATGTAATACAGCACTGATCAGTCGTGACTGAAGTACTGTCATTGGCAGGAAATTCTGGCCAATTGTTTATGCAGATACCAAAAAACGCTGCAATGAGCATACTTTTGGATACACAAATAATAATTCTGCTATTCAAATTTCTGTTAATCGTAAAACTCAATTGATTATAAAAATTTCGCTATTGCAGCTATCTTGATCAGCTAAATCAAGACTTTGATGCCCAGCAAAATTATCAATGTCATTCAAGATTTTCACCCCTATCTCTTCAACAATAGAGGATGTGTGCCGTTTAGATGGGGGTTCGATGGAAAATTCCGGGGTTGCACTTCGCTTGGTACCGCACTGATCATCATAAACCACTTCGATACTAGCGCCATGCATTTCGTAAGTGTACATTTCTGTGTTTTTTGTGACGTCGCATTTTTCTTTGTTGACTTCTCCAGAGTTGCCTGCCTCCTCGTCAACTATATCTATTTCCACTTCCACATTAGTTTCCTCCTTTTCGACATTGCATTCCATTGATATTTTTGACTTTTCAAGTTCGTTTTCTATGGATACTTCTACTTCTTCATTTTCGTCTTCGTCTTCGAACTCGTTTTCGTCTTCCTCTTCTTCCTCTTCTTCCTCTTCAACCTCGTTTTCTACTTCATCTCCTTTACTCTCACTTTCTGACTCGCTCTCGTCATCAGCTCCTAATTTAAATTATTCAAATAGTGTTGGTCAAGACACTACTTAAATTTAGTTGTCAAATAGAGGGAGAGAGATGCAAATTCTTTCAACTCATGAATGACGCAAACTAGAATCCATGTTTGCTTTCAGAATAAAACAATCTGGATTCCAAACCATCCAGAATTGTTTTTTAAATATAAGATATCGATGCAAAGCTATCTCCTCATTGGCAATTGAAGTAATCCACTCAATATGTGGTTACATAAGATATTTGATATTTAGAAATATCATTTTTATATAAAATTGAAATGATAATGGACAATTTCTTTTAACTTTATGAAGTGAGTCATCATGAGTGCCATAAACTCATGAGTTTAGACACTGGTATGTGATCAGGAACTACTATAAAAGGTGGCTATAACATCACAAAATGTGGCTTATACTCACAAACCCATTTAGAATATTCTGCGAGTGTGAATTGGGACACGTTGAGGTCCAGACACGAAAAATTATCTATGGGATTATTCAAACGTTTTAATCTTTCTCCAAATTCACATCTTGTTTCCCATATATTAACGCCTAACGACCACTCTAGGAGTAGACATAATCAATCAAATTTTTTGACCGAGCTTCGTGCCAAGACGGATGCTTACTATTGGTCCTTCTTTTTGCACGCGATTAGATGATGGAATAGCCTACCTGGCGATTCTCCTAATTTAGTTGAAATTCAATTCAACAATGATGTCCAAGTTGCTACTGACGTAGGAGCATTCTCCTGAAATTGGGTACGACTCCCCTTACCATATGGCATTTATTTGCTGACTGTAGGGTACTGAGTTGAATTGAAAAGAAATTGAACTTTTCAACACCGTTTCAATGCTGTTTTACGTTGTAAAGTGTAAACACAAAGTTACATCAAATGCATTTAGAGTGAAGATTAAAAAAGGTTTCATAAAACCTACAGGAAAACCAATATACAAGTTTGGATCTGGACCTCGATCATAAGCTAGCAAAATTACCCAGCCATTCCTACTTTAAAAATCTTGCCCTATTATTATATCAGATATATAAAAAACGTTACCGTCAATTGGTGCATCCTTTTCGGTATCATCATCTTCACTTTCATCTTCGTTTTGGGATTCAGTAGCTTCAGGGTTTGGTGGTTGACTGTCTAACTCAACTTGTTTCAAGACAAAAGATTCGAATATCTGAAACATTATCACACGTTATGTTAGAAACTTTAACCAAAACTATAATCAGAATTCCTGAATGAATGTGTTTAAAACAAACTCATAAAATCGTAATTAAATAGTCAGTTTTAAAAATACCTCTTCAGCTTTTTTGTTTCCCAATTTGCTGCTCTCTGATAGCTTGGCATTCAATTCATCATCTAGACTTGCAGGGTCATTTTCAAGTTCCTTCTCGTCGAGCACTGGGCATCCAAAATGTTCTTCATAGTCCATGATCCGCCGGCGTTTCAATTCTTTGCCAATATCCTTGAATGCTTCCCGAGCTTGAGAAAAATGCAACCAGACGTTAATCATTAAATTCAAAAATTATTTGGAGAATAAAAATGTCATCATACAGAATTTAATGTCTACTGTAAAATATTTAGTTGAATTCCATTAATATTAAACATGAAAGTCATTGCAGCAAACGTCATTAAATAAAATCTCATGAAGAGTGGCTTAATCACGATTCTCATTATAAGAAGAAAATACTTGCAATATACTAACCAAGAGTGTCAATTTGGAAGGGGCGCAGGTGAAGATCGTATTGGCCATTACACTGCGTAATAAGCTCGGTGATATCACAGAAATCTGGGAAGACTTTACTTCTATTCACAAGCCTTGATATGCATTTGTTGACTTCTGGAAAGCGACTTCCTACGTACATTAAAAAAATTGCCTAAATATTGAGCTTCACGATAGTAAATTAAATTAAAACTAAATTCATAACAGACCTTCGTAAACGAATTTTTTCTCTGAAAATCTTCCAGACTGAGCTTTCTTTTGTCCGTTGAGCTCCGACAGTTTTGTCCATATTTGCAAACACTTTTTTTTATAGCGGTCAATTAGGATATAAATGCTACCATCGTCGTCCAAATCATCTACGGACATTTCCTTCTCTTCTAATTTTGTTACCTTTTTGCTGCATTTCTAAACACGAAACATAGCACCAGATTTTTTTAAAAAAAACTACAAATTGATCTCTCCTGAATGTTAGTAGCAAATAAACTTACCTTTAGCAATTTTTCCAACCTTTCTATGTGTTTTTCATTCCCAGTTTCAACGGATGTGGTGTCAGGTTCGTGTTCCCCATTTAGACTATGACTAGTTGAAGTTCCTGCTGTTGCCACTGAGCCGTCCGAGGTTGTCTTTGTGCTTTTCGACTTTTGCTTACTGGATGAAGGCATTCTTGCCAGTTCGTCATAAAACTCTTGGAGGTAGAGGTGCATATTTGAGCTCTCCAGCAAGATCTTTGCATGAACAGATTGTGTGAAGTCAAGAAATTTTTGGGAAGTCGTATACGATGAATCAAATTTTTTGACTCTGGACCACATTTTTTCAATAATTAATTGGTCATCTTTGTCCGTTGAAAACTCCCTACAGGTATCGAACATCTAAGAACGTAATAATCAAACATGTCCTAAATTGCGGGATTCTTAAGAGAAATGCTAACATCCCACTAATTAATTATTATTTACCCTGGTTATGGCGTTATTTCTCATTTCTTCACTTCCAGTACTACTGTGAACTTCGTTTACATTCTCAGGTCGCTGATAAGGTTCTAGAGGGCCACTGACAGGAACCGGCAACATCAACGTTTTCTTTGCTTTTTCTTGCTATAAATGAATGTATTGAAATAAGAAACTATAAAGGTAATTTACTCAAAATTAAATCTGAATATGACACCTCACCTGCATAGTTTCCTTTTTCTTTTGGAACTTCTCTATTATTGATTGAAGTTTAGCTTCCTTCGCAATCAAGGATGAGCCCGGCAATATGTTTGGACAACTACTGATGGTCACCACAGCTGGTGACAAATTAACTCTAGGAGATTTTGGCTGTTTATACGAAAGCAAAGTCAAATTCTAAATCAATTTGACTCTATGGTGGTTGGTTTGTTGGTGTAAATTGTAACAACCAGGAACTAATAATAATAACTAGAAACAGGCGTTTGCGTAACAATTGCTTATTTAATCTTCAGAACGGTAACGAAGAAAGATAATTTAAAAACATAAAAACGAACATTAGAACCAAAAGCACGTGCAACAGAAAACGAAGAATAGAATGCACATGCAGCTTACAAAATTAACTTCAGTGGCAGCTTTTACATGATTCGCAACGACAATAAAGGATGTTATGTTATCATGATATTACTTAAAAAGAATTATTAACAAAAATCTTACCTCTACTTTTACCAGTGGAGTAATCGTAATTGAATGCTTTCCTTCCGGTTTCAACTCCACCTTTCTGTTGGTCTTACCAAAGGATAGAGAGAGTCGTCCAGGGATGCGTGGAGGAGATGTTACATGAACGGATTCAACACAAATAATCTTAGGCTTAAATGGAACATATTTCTAAAAATAAAAAATAAACAGCTAATGAACATCACCTACAGTGTCACTAGACAGGTACTAATCAACTGGCTAATTAATCTGCTTAAATGATCAATATCTAAAATGAAAGTGTTATTGATTTATGGCAACCATCTATGAGTTTACATTTGTTATTGTTGTTTTATTTTATAGAGAAATAAAAGGAAGTGAATATGTATTTTATTAAACAGAATGCAAAGTCTAAAAAACAAACTTCACTTCCTGTTATAGTCTAGATCAATGTTAATTCCAGGAAGCACTAGTTTCTTATTACAGGAATTCGAAATAGCGCATGCCATTGCGCTATTTCGAAATGGTGTAAATTGTTGCAGCTTATCCCATCCAATGGGATTTTTCTACATTCGGTTGGTTCAGCCCACTCATCGATTTCAATGTTTGTTTGTTTGCTGTTGATGATTTTTAACGTTGGCCTATTTCTGCAACTAAGGCCAATATCTGGGCCAATATCACCAACGCCAGGGGATGAGCCTTCATCACCTACCTGGGAATTTCGCTTACGAGGAGGGACTTCCACCCCCTCTCGAGGGGTCTTTCACGTGCAACAATCAACAGCGGACCTCGGTTTAAACTCTTATCCGAAACAGCCGCCACTCAAGGAATTTCTCCCATCCGTAAAAATTCCCACCGACCTCGAGCGGGGAGCAAACCCCGCAACATAGGATCGAGAGGCGAGCATGTAACCCACTCGACTGCCGTTGGCCGATTTCAATAAAGTCATTAATGACCATTAGAGCTAGGATAGGTGAGAAGAAAATAATTTGACATTTTTGAGGGACTATTTCAGCATCAACGTGGAAACTCTTGTGAAGTAATGCAAACTCGCCAACTAAACTCGACCAACTAAAATACTAACCACGAAACTTTGTGACTGACAGATCTACCATATGACACTAATATTAATACTATGATATTTAGTAGTATCAATCAGGGTATCTATATAACCCACAGCTATGATAATTATGCAGTATACCTTACTCTAACGTAAATTAAACTAGCTTCATTTTTTCCTAACCTTATCTTTATAATCTAGCAAGGACTGAATCTATATACCAATATGGCTGGTCATTAATTTTACCGCTGGTTTTACATCTGAAATTTTTTGCAAAAGACTTACTGAGGTTACTGGTTCGTCGTCGTCGTCGTCCGAAATCACAATAACGTCAGGTTCCATGATGTTATTCTTGCCAGAGGAATTTTTGTCACACCCGTTGTCACGGACTTTCCAAATCCACTTATGGTTTCACCGAAGGCAAATACGATATTTGAAACATGATGATGCCGAAAATAAAAATCCACTCATGAAGTAAATGAAATAATAGCTAACGTAAAATTCCCATTTAACAAGAATAGTCAAAACAAACAACAATTTGTGTACTTACCAACAGAACTGAATCATTTATGACGGACGCAAAGTAGATGCGTTCGTCCTCGTTTCCCTCCTCAACGAAACCCTGTATATAGCAGTATAGCGCATGCGCGATACCGGAAGTAGTTTAAAATAGCCTGCGTTTAGCCACGCCCCATAGTATATTTCATCTAAATTCTCCATTTTCTCGATCGGTTTTTTGGAAATCCTGGCAGTAGATTTTCAGTTAATTTTTGATGACGTATTAAATATAATATTTATGATATTAAATAAAAACATAGTTCTTGGTATTTTCGATAGTAGAAGTTACTTGGAAGAAACAAATTTAACGCGATTTATACAGTCTGCGCATGACGGATGAACAAGGTTTTCTCATGTGCAGTATTTTTATCGTTACACACAATTTCTGTGAATTGGCTACCGGCTTACTTCCTGATGGCTGTGGCGTTCGCATGTTCACAAAAGGCGGGAGGGTCGTAGGTTCCGTTAGTGACTTTGATTGAGATAAAATACTTTTTGTGATTAAAAAATATTAATTTCTATTTATGTATTTGTTAATCTTCTGCATGCCAGTGGTAGATATCAAAAAATGTCCCGCCTTTATTCCAACATTGAAGATGCTTCGAAAAATTAGCGCCACGGCCGCCACCTATGGTCATGCATATTTCGCACTCGTTAAATCAAGTTAAAACATGTTTGAAATAGGAGTTATTTTTTAATCCAGTCGAATTAAGTTCCTTATTCGGAGGAGTTGCGTTTCGTAAATATGCTGTGAATTAAAAAAGGACGGAAAAGTGTTTTATATGAGATACGTTTCAAGTTTATGAAATAAAGAAATAATTATAACAATAATATTTTCACATAGTACATGTACTTAGTTTTTTAACAAAGAAAAAAGTAATTATTACCATATTACAATATGATACATATTGGTAGTTTTGAACAAAGTGACCACACAATTTTCTACTTTGACTGAAACAGTAAAATAGCTTCAATCTTAGTTTTTTTTAGGGAAAAATATTATGTTACACGCCATTCAAAAAGTGCCTTCCTTGTCGTTTTCTTGATCACATGGAGAAAAATCGAGATACAATATTAGATACAACAATAAACTTTCATTTTATTCTGGTTAAAACTTTAAAATGTAACACACACCTGCATGTTTTCGCATAAGCATTTATTTATAGGTACTTAACGCAAGTTCCTGCATCCACGAGCATGTTTATCCCAGTACAAGAACGAGCATTGTCAGATGCAAGGAACGCAACTGCTTTTGCAACATCATCTGTATTTGCTACCTGACCAAGTGCAGTCCTCGGAGAACACAAATCAAGAAACTGAAATTACACCAAGTTGTTTACTGAAATGTTAGTTTGCCTTATTAATTGTATCTTAATCACGAAATCTGCTGCACTACTGTCATACTTTATAATTTTGTTCTTTGGTAAATAAAACATTAAATCTTACATCATTTTGACTGGCATCTGGCATCGTTTGTTTATAAATGTTGGTAAGGATAGCCCCTGGACTATGAAAATTCAGATATAGACGTGATTATAGATGTCTAAAGATATTAAATCCTAGTAATGCAAATAGCGAGGCCAACAACTTTACAAATACTTACTTCACACTGTTCACCCGGATACCATCCTTGCCAAGTTCTGAAAAAAAACATTTCGTTAAAAAAAAAGCACGAATTCCTTACCTACAATTAATTCTTTCACGTAGCACGTACCACAAGCCGCCATTTTTGTTAATTTATCCAGACCAGCTTTGGATATTGCATATGACAGCATATATGGAACTCCCTAAAATAGTTCCACGAAATATTTTATCAAATTACATGAGCTGTATTCAAAACTGATAAGCTGGGGAAACGGCTTTTTTCTTATATTATTTATCAAAAAAAGACGATCTTACAGCTTGCTTGGATATGCAGCTTGATATGTTTACAATACAGCCTTTTGTCTTCTTTAAATGTGGATGAGCGAGTGCAATAAGGCTGTATGGTGTTCTACGAAAAATGAGAGAAAATTATGCATTAAATCGAATGATATTTCATGGAATTTGCTAAATTTTATAAAAGCTGCAATTAATAGTTATTATTTAGACACTAAATGAACTAGCCTAACCTTAAATTTATTCCAATCACACGATCAAAGGTTGCCAAGTTGCTTTTTGAAAAGCAATCAGAAGGCGCAATACCGGCGTTGTTAACCTTAGTGAAAAATAATGTCATCATTACAACAAATGACTAATACAATTTGGAAATTGTTACGTAACATTTTACAATGTGCTCTGTGAAATTTGGACGACATCTGGGATTGAAATAACTAAAACTGTAAAAAATGGATAACTCTTTATGAAAGGAATTGATAATACTTACCAATATATCCAATTGATCAAATGCCTTTATAGTATCCTCAATGAAAGATTTCTGAAATTTTTCGTCGGAAATGTCCCCGATGGACAAAAAAGGCTGTAACAAAGTGCAAAATATAAATTGTTAGGAATAAGCACCAGGTTTGTCGACCATAGATAAAAAGAATAATTTTTTTTTTGTGCGTGATCTTTAGATGTTTGATGTAATGATAATGGTTTTTTTATCAAGATTAATTGGATAAATAAATTTTTTTTTTGTGTGCATGATCTTCAGATGTTCGATATCTGATTTGATATTGTGTCACTAAATTTGAAGGATAAATCAGATAAAACTAAAGCTCAGGCAAATGAAAATTAATCCGAAATAAATTCGTACTGGAAATTTCTGTTCTGACGGCTTCGCCATTCGACATGTCTCAGCACGCTTTCCAAGAAAAGTTTTGCGAAATATCCTCTGCAAACGTTTTTCTTCAAATTCTTACCTTTAGGCTTCCAGAAGATATTTTCAAACATGCGTCTAACGTCTCATTCAATCCTTCCTCATTGATGTCTGTTATTGAAAGGGTTGCCCCTAATTTGTGCAATAAAATTGCAATGGCTGCTCCGATCCCGCTACCAGCACCTTGAAATGAGTGAATCAAACTATTCAAATTTGCAAAAATAACAAATCAAACAAATTTTGATGAACAAATTGAATAATTACCTGTAACAAGAGCTACTTTTCCTTTAAAATCCATTCCCTTGTCTATCCTAACGAGTGCAGACAGTGGAACATAGACTTGATCTCCCGACGATATATCTGTTTGCATGATCACTTATCGCTGTAATCATAAACAGTTGCCGTATCTGATTAGAGGTAATTTTTGGATTGCACAATATGGGGTATCGGTTGCTTAGAGCGACCCCAAACGGGATCAGCGGACGGAAAGGGAACTACGAATTCCGCTATTGAT
>JAUJYV010000688.1:0-31057 GCA_033995625.1 Ophyiulus pilosus | reverse complement strand
TCGATGTTTCGTGATTCCATATTTGCATTTATAGAAACACGTGTACGTTGGTCTGATCTGTACCTTTCGTGACGACTGCTTGTTTAAGTACTGTTTGTTTCATTCGATCTTGTTTTTCGATGTTTCGTGATTCCATATTTGCATTTATAGAAACACGTGTACGTTGGTCTGATCTGTACCTTTCGTGACGACTTGCTTGTTCAACATCCCGGATATTTGCAACTCCGCTCATTGTTCAATGTATTCTCTAGATCTGGGACTCATGCGACTTGCGTCATAGGACGTCCATGTTAATAATTCACGTCTGCAAAAATAATTAATGAAAATATTTGGAAATGGCTGTTATCTGCAGCTTTAAAATTAATATATTACTAGAAAACACTGAACTAATGCGATTTTTGTGCCAGTTTTAGATTATGGAATTGCAGCAATGGAGACAAGGTTTCTTCACTTTTCTATTGTAATAAGGTTTTTATTTTATGAAAACATAAAAAATACATTTAATCATAAGGTTTTTATCTGTTTTTAACAGTTACATTTCTTGAAAATCTGTGGGAAAAGTGCTACAAATCTGCTAGACTCTGGATTATCATTCCTTGTGGAAACAAAACATTTGGAGCATATGTAGGGACAATGGACATATATAATTGTATGTCATCTAGTATGGCTATTCTTTATATAGCTTGACCATAAATAAAGTGGACACATGTAGTCATGTAGTACTGTGTGTATAAGTGCATACACAGTTTAGCAATAAATAACAAAGTTTACTCAGCTATTCCATGGAGTGTTTAAATGTGTTCACGTCTCTCGTGATAAAATACATGTTTGTTTACATAATGTTTAAACTTAACGTACAGTATTCATGATTTATGATGCCTATTGTATATGGTCATGATTGTGACCTCGAACTTTGAATCGTCAAGGTCGGCGTAGGATTCTCATGAAGACATGTGTGTGTATACAACTTTATGACTACTGTATCGATAGATATCGTGAATAGATGGTTATACTCTGGTAGTAAATGATATTGGGCCATATATGCAATTCATGTAAAATGTCCTATATACGGCGGTTCTAGGAAGCCTAGCATTGCCCTAGACATCGCTGCCTAGTCCCAATGCTGCCTATAGGAAAATGATGTCCAGGGCAAAGCTGCCCGGTCACCAAAATATATATATACTATACTCGTATTTCGAGGATTCGCCTCGCAAAAACGTAGGATACGTAGCATAATAATGAATTTAATTCGCGATCGTACTGAATTATTATTATGTACCATGAATCGTCCAACACTGCTCTTGATTATTGATTAATAGTCAGGAGAAAATGATTTATTTAAATAAACATTTAAAGTCAATTATACATGTGATTATTAATTTATTATTGTGCATTAGAAACTACACTATATCACAAATTAAGAGATTCTTTTAACCATTATTTTACATAAATAAAAGTTGATATCTGTTTTTTAATGTTTCGTTTTTTTAAACTCAAAAATATTTGTGTCACGTCGTTCAACTGTTTAACTGAATTATATTACGTATTATTTTTAATTAAGACATGAAAAGGTTAAAAAAAAATAAGTCAGAGAAAATTCTTTAAAAACTGGAATAGTTAGGAAGTTGGGAAACCTTATAAAGTGCTTTTAAAATTTTAATGTGTAGATATTAAAACTACAAATTATAATAAAAACTCAAAATCACTAAAAATACAAGAGGAAGTAGAGTAAAACTCGAAAAACTTGAAAAAATACATTGTATTTAATTTCATACGGTCTTGTATTTTTCATACCTGCAAAGCGTCAATTAATTAATTAAACATAATTACAGATTGGATCGAAACATTTGTATCTGCTGTGATCAAAAATTAAGGAAAATTCACTTTTATTATTCATTTTTTTGTGGAATTTAGATGATTTTATTGTTGTTTTTTAGGAAATAACTTAAAATATTCTTTGTCCTGTTAAACAAAGAAAAACATCGAAATTGCAGCATTTAACGCATTTCGCGTATGGCATTTATGTACGACCCTTGCTGTAAAACAAAAGTATCCATCTTGAAAATCAAAATACTCAAAAGTTGACGAATCTATTCAGAAAATGGTGCCACATATCCATTTAGAATGTGTCCAGATGTTTCTAGCATGTAGTAATAATCCTAATATTATTTTATTGTCAATGACACAGTGCAAAACATGAGTGACATGTTTCCAAGGTGACTGAAGGGGATATATATGGCGTAATTTCGCATATCTACACGAGAGGATAAATGATATATGGCACTCTTCATTTGGAAATTATTTGAGAAAGTTTAAAAGTAATCTCTTGTGGAAAAGCTTTATGTGGACTTGTATGTGACAAATATATAGCCATGCATGTTCCACATTCAGCGTTTGAAATACAATATGCAGTAGAACATAGAATGGGTCATATGTAACTACTGAATATATCCGGGTGAAAAAGATTAAACATGGCACACACAGATATACCTTATAAATTGAACATCTTTATATCATAAATACAGTGCATTTGGCATACATATTGCCCATATATATTTTTCGAGTGCTTTTATTCATGGAATTCCGTAGAGTTTCACCCGCTGGTTATTGGCCCAGTGGAGCCAAATCGAGCAGACGCTCCATAAAAAAAGACGACACTTGAGCCTTGCGGGGCTCCGTAGGAATGTTTTCAACGCTACAGGAAATTTGGACTCTTTATTTATGTCTTTTAATGTCCGTACTGGATTTTTCGAGTTCATTTCGAAATATGGAGTGTCAAAACAGGTTTGACCTGATAATTTAATGGGTTTTTTTCTCATGATATTACAGCATTTATATTTACGAGTGAAAATGAGCCACTAGTGGGTGTCAATTAAGCGTGCATATCACGCATCATCCCAGTATGTTATTCTCTCGATCAGTTTCATTATTATTGTAAGCTCTGTTAATTGTTTTAAAAACAAATCGATGGCGAGTAAGAATGAAAAGTCAGCTGACCCTCCTTCGAAGATTGTGAGGGTGAGTTATTTTATTATCAATTTTATTCGACCCATATCATTGATTTAATAAAATAAATTAATTATCAACTTTGATAAATTGTCTAGGATGCTGTAGACGCTTTATACTCGTTTAGGGACCACTATTTTGAAAACCATCCTGTTGGAAGAGCTGTTAATAAAGTAGACGACATTGCTGAGCAGCTGAAAAAGACGTTGGCAATTATAAATGAGCACAAAGGTGAACATACAATTTAACATTTGCATTTATGTGGGATGTATTATGTACATATATAACCATAATGTCGTTGGACCTCTAAACTCCAAACACGTTTTCTATTAAAAATTCTTGTAGATCACTTGATCAAATTGCTCTACCTATTATCATAACATTGTGTCATCCTGTTTTCATCTAAGAGCACATTTTTGATATTGTTGAAATAATTATCCACAGTTATATTGTTCAAGAGGTTGAAACTTCACCTAAATTTCTAATCCGTATAATGTAATAAATTCACCGTATCTGTAACGCTGTAATTTATTTTCTTGATATAGCCAGTTGCGAAAAGGATGATCGGGCACATTTTTATTTACAATATGGACGGGCTCTCAATGTTGTGTCAAATTTTGACCCAGAGGCACATGAGGTTCTTTCGAAGGCCGTTAAGCTGGACTTTAAGCTAATAGAAGCTTGGAATGAATTGGGAGATTGTTACTGGAAGAAAGGAGACATGGAAGGAGCTAAAAACTGCTTTGAGGGAGCTTTGCAGAAGGTGAGTTAGCTATACCTGGTCTTGAACATGCGTCTGTCGGATGCTTATTATTGGTCCTTCGTTTTTTCATGTGATTAGACGATGGAATAGCCTTCCTGGCGATTCTTATGATTTAGTAGAAATTCAATCTAACAATGATGTCTAAGTCGCTACTGACGTAGGAGCATTCTCCTGAAATTGGGTACAACCCCCCTACCATATGGCATTTATTTGCTGACTGTAGGGTACCGAGTTTGTTGTGAATGACAGTGAAACATGTGACGCATGACACTAAGCTAGCCAACAGGTTTTCCCTGAATCAAGGTCACAGGACATCCCTGCATGGAAGCAATGCCTACCTGGCAGTGAAAGATTCCAGGATTATCCCTCAGGGAAAACCTGTTGCCTAGCTTTACATCATGCATCACAAGTTGAATTGAATTTAAAAAATGAAAAAAATACGATGAAGTTAATACAATATAATATTCTGTCACTGGTGTACTCAATGCTTTAGACACCAGGCAAAGATGATTAGTGGCTACTTTAATTATAGACTCCTGTAAGCGAAATATTCATTATTTGAATGGATTTTCTATGATACATTATTAAACGGAGGTGATTGCTAAAGTGTGTTTTCTTGCTTCTTTATAATCTCAATTTGTATGATTAATTTCAGAGCCATAATAAAGTGTCTCTACGCAATTTATCTGTGGTGCTTCGGCAGCTTGGAGACACCAAGGATGAAAAGCAAAAGAATGTATTGGACAGTGTTACCAAGGCAAAAGAGGCTGTGAATCTGGATATTAATGATGGAACATCATGGCGTATGTATAAATTATCTTTCCTAAAAAATGGAAATGAAATACGCGACATATTTCGATTGACCCTGTCTTTCAATCACTGCAGTCAATATTTTTACGAAAAAAAACAAAATATCATTTGTAATCTTAATAACTAAAGTGGTGTGATGTCGATTTTCAGTTATTTATGGCAATGCGTACTTGACATCTTTTTTCACCCTTGGACAGTATCCGAAGCTTATCAAGCATTGTATGGCAGCCTATCAGCAGGCTGTAAGTACTTTTTAGTAAGTGGTGCTTTAGTAATGTGAGTAAATTAATTTTCAAATTCTTTTTATTTTAGGAAAAAGATCCAGTGACAATGAATAATCCTGATCTGCATTATAACCATGCTGTGGTAAGCGATTATTAGTTTTTTTGTGCAAAAACAGTAAGCTGCTTAAGATGTTCATTCTATACCTAAATCTTAACCATTCCACTTGAACAGGCGTTTAAATACGAAGAAAGCTATCAAAATGCCTTGGATGGCTTTTGTAAAGCTCAAATGCTGGATCCTTCATGGATGGAAGCAAAGAAAAAGGAGCAGGATCTCATGGTGTACCTTCAGAAAGTACAAAGTCTAATTGACAGTAAGGTTGGTACTACAGGGAAACTTTTGATTTACTTGGAAATAACTGTGGAAAACCGTGAAAACCACTGTCAAGGTAGCCAACCCAGGAATTAATCCAGACTCTCCCTATACAGTATATCTCAGTATACTGTATTTATCTAATTCTTTGCTTACTGTGAATGCTACAGCAAGTTTCCTCCCCTTTAGGGTCAGTTGAAAGCAAAACGGCTTAATGCCTTTGTGGAAGCGCTTAATAAATCTAACAAAGATTTGGGACCCTACAGTGGAGGAAAATACACGGCTGGAAGTGGACAGAGCATCACCTTGAAATATGTGCCTCTGTCCAAACTCATATCGGGCCTTAACTCTGAAAAAGTAGTTTTAGGAAAAGTCGTCTGTCATGTTGCGTGTGAGGATCCAGTACCATTGTAAGTTTTTTTAAAAATTAGTGATTCACGAACCTGCAAAACAGAATATTAGCAAAACTTAATACTCCATCATTTTCAGCACGTTTTGCATCATTGATCAGGAGTCAACTTGCTTTTCTGTCACTGTTTATAACCTGGCTCAAGGACATGGAGTCATAATTGGGGATTCTGTAGCCATTCCTGAGCCTTATTTGCAAGAGATTGAAATTAAACATAAAGATATGGTAAGTTATTGCTTTTTAATTTATAGATTTTGCAGTTATTGAATATTCATTGTTAGCTATCTATTAAGAAACGTGCACAGATTTAAAAGCTGTTCAAATTGTTCCATTTGTTCATCAGATTTTCGTTGCTGAACCCCAACAATTTTGAACCCTCTCAATTTTTTATAGTTTCTTATTTCGTGAATAGTATATTAGAACATTCAAGACAACAACAAAAACTTTTGATGCAATTTCACCCCCCAACCCCCCATTATTTTACTCAGTTTGGAAAACCCACAAATCACAAATGTTTTAGCAAAGGTTTTAACTATGAATTTGTGCCCAATAGGCTGTGCATTTCAAAAACATACGCGTGGACAGCCCTATGGTTTTGGCTGTGAATGGGAAAAAGGTCGGCCTTGACAAACATGCCCCTTCTGAAATTGGACTACTTCCTTTAAGCCGATGAAGAATGAACTATTCGCGTAAAGATGGCTTTGATGTTATTGAACATTGAATTGTAACCAAAAAGCTAACATGGTGATCTTTTATTGCATTGGTATAAAGGTTGACTAATTTTTCAAAGTGTAACGTCGTGAATTTGGTATAATGGGATGAAGGCAGATTTTTTGGAAATTGAGCTCCACTGCTCCAGATATATACCTCATTTAGCTTATTGCATCAGATTGATTTATTGCATACTCGTCTGAGATTTTTGACGTAGGACTACGACTTTAGGTGTGTAAAGAAACTATACCGACGAACTGCTGTGAATCTACATTTGTGGCGCTGTGAGTCCTACGTTAAAATGCTAGTGGCCGTCGCTGCCACAGTCCTGCCGATTTTTTATTTTATATATAGTTGTTTGGATTTATTTCTCAACAACATGCAGTCATAGCAATTTCCGTGCTTACAAAAATATTTATACCACATATTGTATTTAATTCTTCATTAAAATAAACCTTTTTTTGCTACAAAGAAACAAATGCGAAATGGATGAAATGGTGTATTAAAATTAGGAAATGTTGGGCTAATTACTAGTAAAGTTGCAGAAGGTTTGGTATAATAGCCTAGATATTGTTTCTAATTTCTGTCTAGTGCAAGCATACTCGGTTGGATAAGTCATTAACTTTACTTTTTTAACGATATTGCTAAGTGGCAAATAAAATATTTTTGGGATAATAATATTTTGGGAATATTATGAAATGGGTAAATCTACAGCATGGTATTTGTATTTAGAAGTGACTGTAGTTTACATGGCCACTGCACAATGCATGACCGCGTAAGTCGATTTGGATGCAAGTCATATTTTTATATTCTTGCTGTTTTCATGTACTTTATTTTTCTTCCCATTTTATCATCTTTCTGCATATCGTATAAATACATAGTCAACCATTTTCTTAGTTAAGAAAATTTAAACTGGACCGACTGTATATAGTGCTGCCGAGTCGGGCAACAACATGCATGGCGCTGCCAAATGCGCGTTCATAAAGTGTGCATGTTAGTGCCGGAATTGACAAATTTGTTCTAAATTTAATTGATAAAGTTGTTGAATAATTGTTTACAGTTGTTCGTTTTGTTTATCATGTTTACTACATCAAAGTTGTAGTAAACGTATCTTGTTCTTAAAATTCAATTCCAGTGCTTGATAGCACGATATTCAATAAATGTTGGAATTTAGTCCAATTGATAAATTGAAATCATTTTTAAATCCCTTTCTAAATGATCACATTGGATATTTTGTAAATTTAAAGGTTATAATTTTCATTTTTCAAAAAGATGACGTGCAGATATCATCAAAAAAAATGATACAAATAATAATGTAG
The DNA here is from genome assembly GCA_033995625.1 of Ophyiulus pilosus. Classification (NCBI taxonomy): domain Eukaryota; kingdom Metazoa; phylum Arthropoda; class Diplopoda; order Julida; family Julidae; genus Ophyiulus; species Ophyiulus pilosus. The sequence continues at coordinate 23,442 of JAUJYV010000688.1, read as the reverse complement.
CCAGAAACATATCTAATCTGAAACTGCTTTTGTGATAAGATTGTTACGAAAGTACATTGGGTGTGAGTCTTCCAAATTTGTGAACAGTTTAATAAATGCATTTTACATGTATTTCATGATACCGTGGCTGTTTTGTTGGTCCACTCTGCATTGAATTGATTTTCCGCTTAATTAGCATATCATCATGAATGACGAATCTTGGTCTGGTAAGAGCATTAGTTATTTTTCTTATAATATTGTAGCTATAATCAGTGGCGGCTCGTAGTCAAAATTAATGGGGGTGCTGCTACAGAAAATAATGTGTGCATGCTCACAATAGTCAAACTCCTCGCCAGTGGAGCTGTGAAGCGCACAGTTCCATACAAATATTTTTGTATAAACTGGGGGTCCCCCAGTGGGGGAATGCTACTAGTTATATATAGTACAAGTTTAAAGAAATAAAGAAAAAAGGACTCATTGAGTCATTATATTAAATTTTATCAGTAATATGAAGTGGAAATAAGGGGGTTCCACTGGACTATAACATAATCCAGATGAATATTTTCAAACACGTGAGGAAACGAATTCCTGTTGTACTCTTTAAAAATGCCAGCTGATGAGTTTGTTTTTAAATGTTTTTTTAAAGTAAAAAGCGTTTTTGGAAAGTTCTGCAAACTTGTATATAATAAATATTACATATAAGATATTCAAATGCAAGTTTAAAGACTGCAAGTATTTAAAATAGAACAGAATTTTAATATTATGTAAATATGGATGTTATTTATACCGGGCAAGTCGTCACATGTTAATGTGTGTGTAACATGTTAATATACATAGGAAAGTTATGACTCCCACAAGTTTGTATGAAAAGTATTGTAATGATCGACCTTGCACACATTAGTTGTATCCATACTTCCTTGAATAGCTTTGTTGTCAATTGTCGATATGTCAACGCAAATATTTGCTTTATGATATCTTTTAGATGATGCAAACCATACCTTGCAGCTTTTGATATCAAATATTAACTTTGTCGCGAATAGTGATGAATTGCAACGATATCAATGTCAATGCTGCCAAAGGGTGGTTCTACTGCCTCGTATTGCAGAATGCCATCACATCTTCTGCGACAAGTGCTTAAACAAAATTCTGCACAAAAGGTGCCCCAATGAACAGTGTGGCAATGAAAGCATAGAAAATGTAAGTTGTCAAAACGTACGAGCACAAAATTATAATATTCTCTAAACGCAGTGTTTACAACTTATTAATTCTCTAACATTTGAATAACATTCTTTCTACAGTTAACCCATGATGAGGCTCTGGAAACAGAGGTGTCTCAGTTGAAAATATATTGCCAGTTCAGGAAACATGGATGTGAAGAAACGTTTCCCCTTCGGAATTATTTTGTAAGAATAAATTGTAGTCTAAAGAGTCGTGAAACCACCATTTTCTGCCATAAAAGTGAAGTTTTTAAAAGTGCAGGTTATGCAATAAAAGGATAGTTTCTTACTTCACTTTTTATGGAATTAAGTGGAGTTTTCTGAATTTTCTAAATAATTGCAGTACTTCTACTGTAGAAGTACTGCACTTATTCATAAAATTCCACAATTTTGTTGTTTCTTTGCACATTTATTTGAGAGAAATTACATTTTATTGCAAAAATGGTGCACTTATTCGTAAAATTCTACATTAATTCTATTTTATTTAATCACATAAAACGTACAATTAGCAAAAGCACTTGTAATGAAGAAAAATAGTAGGCTACTTTTGTTTATTTCAAGCACTTATATATAAATTATAAAGAAAAGAATGTGTTTTGTATTTATCAGGGTTCTCAATTATCTATTTTTAATTGTTTATTTTCAACAGCTTCATCCGAAAACGTGCAAGTACATATCTGAAGGACTTTTATCTATCAATTTGCAACAAATGAATGAAATTCTGCCATCAAAAAGTGTAATCGACCAATTAAAATTCCTACGATTTCTTTCGATATTTCCTAAACTGCAATCAGTATGTAGCTAGTATGTAAAATTTCAGATGGATGAGAAGATTTTGCAAACGGACGCCGCCTTGCAAAGTGTGAATTCCAGGTTATGTGCCATGGAACAAAACATTGAAATGATCAAAGAAAATGAGAAGCATTACAATGAGGCATTCGTCCTTCTTAAAGAAATTGAGAAAAGACTTAAAGATCAAGGCAACAAGTCCAAAGACAGGTCTGAAAACCTAAATCCAGATTCTGAAAATAAAAGTCAACTACAGAAAGATGCAACGAGAAAATCCACGGAATCGGAATCCATTGAAGGTAATTTTATAATGTTTATCACAGACATTGCATTTAGGATTATAAATTATACTTTCCAACTTTTCATATAGAAAACGTTGGAAAAACTGCGTGCACTGGAATGGTAAAGGTATGTCATACAAAACCATTTGTTTCATGAATAACGCTGAGTTGATTTTGCATTTGTTTAATATTTGAAATTTAAGGTTGATGACTACACCCAATTAAAAACTTCCATATGCCAAATGGAAGAAAAGCTTTCCGCTATTGAGAAAGACTTAATATCCTTAAAGTCCAATGGTACAAAAGACTTGGGAGTGGATTTCAGGAAAGACATGTCCGGAAATCAATTTGAAGTAATGTTGAAGGAACAGATTGGTTTGGTGAAAGAAGAATTTAATAAGATGCAGAAGTCACAATTCCAAGAGCAAAAAACTGAATTTGAGTCAAAATTTCAAGAACTTGGAAATAAGAATGACAACATTATGTTCGAAATAGATCATCTGAAAGAAGTTGAAAAAAGTAAGTAACTATGAATAGATAAGAAAAGTTTCAAGCGATACATATCCCAACGTGATATCAAAAGTTGTATATTTTGATGGATACGCATTATTAAATTAAAGCGTTTTCATTATTTTTATTTTTTGGGACCACTTCAAACGTTAATGAAATAAAAATAAACTTTAGATGTCTTGTAGAAAAAACTTAACAATACCAATATCAAACATGTATGCAGCATTAAATACATTTTGACTTGTTTTGGATTACAGCGTCATCACAAGCATCTTTAATCCCAGAAAGTCAATTTAAGGTATTAACGTAGTACTAGATTACATGAATATATAATTAGATAGTGTAAATTGCATGGTGCACATTCCTTTGCCGATTTTAGCAATATGAAGACGACGTACTAAAAATAAAGAACACCATGAAAGCACTTGAAGAACATGTTGTAGATATCATAAACCAAGTAACTTTGCTGGAAGAACACCATGCATCATCCAGTGAGGAAAACATGGAAAAAATACATGATGGCGATGAAACTTTTCCTGACAAAATACATTGGCGTGGTGCAAATAGAAAACAACTTGAAGATAATGAAAATAACAAAGCAGTTAACAAGCTACAAACTAGGCTTGAAGCATTAGAAAAACTGAGTGAAAGTATGCTATGCGAACTGAAGCAAATCAAAAATGGTGGTTTAGGTTGGTAATCATGGATGAATATTTAATTCAGTACCAAGTTATCATTAAAATCGACATCACCATATTGTTTCTGTATTGTTAGACAATGGGAATGCAAGAATAAATTGTAAGGACAACGAAGAAACTCAGGTAAGTTTAATAGGCTGGTGAAATGGGGTGAAATACGATATAAGCGTTTCCAGAACGTTTTCTGGATGCTTTTCACCTGCTGACTTTTACGTTCCTTAATCTTTAGAGCTACTGTTGTAAGATGAACACCACAGGGACAAACGGTGCACTGCCGGGGTCAACGGAGTTCACTTGGGAACTAGCAGGCTTCAGTGATATCCTAGTCAACTTCCAGAACAACGTTCTACAAGAAATCGAAAGTGGTTGCTTTTCAACCATTGATTCTTATTACGAGATGAGGGCCAAACTGATGCTCTACAAGGACTTCTTGTCCATCTACCTAGCCTTTGTGGCACGGGAAGAGGGCGAGGAAAACCCGTCCGTTTACTTCCACAGGCGTACTTTCGTAGTGTTGGACCAGGGACCGTTGGAGGGCAAGCGCCGGGACTTGGTGCGAAGCTGGGAACCGAGCTTCGGCAGCAAAAACTCGGAGAAGTGGATGAAGGAGTTCTGGGGCTCGCTGCACTTCGTACCACTGGGTCTCTTGGAGGACGGTAAGCGCTACGTGAGGAACGACACGATCCGCATCAAGATCGTGATCGAGCCCTTGGCTGCGCTCTACAAGGTACTAACGGCCAACGACGGCGTCCTCTTCTGGAAGGTGGATGGCTATGCTGCGCACAAGGAGCGGGAGATGGGTGGCCTCACCCAGGGCCTGAAGAGCGACTACTTTTACAGCAGCTCCAAGGGGTACCGCCTACAACTTGAGCTGTGCTTGAACGGTTATGGAGAAGAGAACAAGGAATACGTCCCTTTGATGACTTCTTGCCCAAGCGCTTCGCCCACCGTACCACCATCTGGATCCTGGACCAGTCGGATGGCGAGGAGAAGGTACATCTGAGGAAGGTAGTCCAGCTGAATCAGATTCGAAACACGATCTACTCGAAACTGGCCTTGCAGTCGACCATCGAGGATCCGAGGTACCTGAAGAATGATGCCCTCTTGGTGAAGACCGTTGTGGAACCAGTCGAGGACAATGAAGCTGTAGAGAATGAATGCACCTGACAGATTTCTCCCAAAGGCAAGGTGTTTTACTAATGGAATTTTAGGGCCCATGATAAGTTCTTGCAGAGTAAAACAAAGTTTCACATGCATGTTGAACCAGTGATTCCGTGTATATTACTCATGAGTGGACTTGATTCGCTGTACAAAGGTATACTCTAATACACAGTAATTGAGAAGAAAATCTCAATCAATATTATATAATAAAAGTTATAACCCTATGCCAGCGACTATGCATAGCTATATACAGTACTCCGAGCTTGGGTTTAAAGGTATACCGAGGTCGCCACTTTTTCTGACATCGCATGAATATACTACTAGAATTGACGAAAATCATCAGGCAACCATTGTCTAATCATCAACAAATAATCAACACTGTAGCACACTAGCTTAAATATATTTATTTATTTATCTTTGAAATAAAGGTGCAAACTCCAAATACGTATTTCAGGCTATCATATTCATAGCCTAGAAATAGTATGTACAGAGTTGATCTGCACATGCACTTTCTGTACTGAAAGGGCCTGTGTTGAATAGTCCTAAAATCCTATATAACCTAGTTATTTAAATGATTCGTTCATGACTCATTAGGCAGGGTTAGGCTGCATGATTGTGCCCTTGGGCCTTCAACGAGGCTCCATAAAATGTCAATGTGTTGAAATATCCGGTCACCATTTAAATCATTACTATAATTAGGATAGTCCGTGATTTTATGGATGGTACTTTTTAATTATTTTTCGGAAGTCACGTGCGCATAGGGGACGTGACTGGGTATACCCTCACGTGATTGCGTGAACGGCCCCATTGGGTCAGTTGATCTCCAAGTAGTCACGTGTGAGTACCCAACCTTATATAGTGACCTGCTGTTTGAAAATAAGCATGATTTTTCACATTTTGTGAGTTGGACTCGAATCGTCTTTCATCCGTCTCAGCGTTTTCTAACTTTGTCTTTGGTAAGTCTACAAGTACTTCGATTACGTTATTTATTTCGTTGATTTTATTTAAATGATGTGAGAAAGATTTTAAAAAAAACTAGTTTAAAGGGTTAGCATAAACAACACCGTTCAAACCTTTGTAAGCGCATATGCATTGTGAGACTCAGGCCACGTGGCAGTTGGTATTAGTATTTTTGGATTTCTTTTTTTACTTATTTATTTTTGGATTGTTTGGTAATTTATAAAATAGATATGAAGAGAGTAAGGAGCACGGTCCTTGTCCTTTGTCTTTGAAGCCTAAGTCCGGACATCGTCATAAGCATGAATGTCATGAGTGCGCATGACGTTCACTTAATTCATTCGTAGTTCAGTCGGTGGCTCCTCCCTTTTAAATCTGCACGTTCACCGTTTTTTTGGGGGGCTTTCCCTAATGGCATGTAGAGTTCACGTGACATATCAAAACTTCACGATATTTTCCAAAATATTGGTAGACTGTGGATCTCGATAAGGGTCGTTCAGAATGTAAATTTTATGTGGAATTTGTCGCAAGAAAACTAGGCACACGACGTACATTAGTCAGATTCCAACCGAAATTATGTATATTTTAGAATTAGGTAATGGTGTAAAAAGGTGCTGGCCCGCTATTCAAATTTCATGTTACCGTGTGGCCCGCGTGTCTATACGGTATGTATAGGCGCGAATGAGACACTTACTAGTGTAACAAATGATGGCACAGAACTATAACCTTGGATTTAAGTTGTGACGTGGACAACCTTGAATAATGCTGTTCCACCATGAAACAAATGTTACATAAGCTTTCACATAAACTTTAATATGAAGTCAAGAAATTGGCACTTAGTATGTATGGCCCGCGAACTTGGGAATTCCCCTTTCAACTTTTATATCATAGAAGGTAAATGAAAACTAACAAATATCCGATTTTCTTCAAAAAATGTTTTGTCTACTCGTACAACAATTCAATATGCACGGAAAAACACTTTTAGTAGTAGTTTGTTATTCCTAGGAAGATCATGATTGTCGTAGAATTCTACCCTTTTCTGCCCTGATAAGGCTGTTAGTTGCTGAAATATGATTATTTTGGATAACTTGACAACAAATATGTTGTCCTCAAAAATAGTTTCATTGTCGAGTCCCATCTTTCACATCGCTGTATAGTGTGAAGAATCTTTGTTTAAATGTTAGTTATAATAAATTAATGTGCAATGCTTAATTAAACATGAATGCACATTTGGGTACTTTGGTTTTTTTAATAATCCTATGGAACTCTGTTATATTTCAGAGCACATCAACGATGGAATTTAATGTTAATCTGAATTTATTGGAGTTTTCATTGAAGACTATGTGTGCTGTAACAATTAACAGTGAAATTCTGCTAGCTATTAGAGCTAAGCAAGGGCACACGAATATGGAACTTAAGCAACTAAAACAAGTTGAAAAAGATGCAAAAATAAATATCACCAAATTGCAGCTACCATCATCTATAAAAACACGTTTGACGAATTTAATTCCAGCAGTTAATAGGGAGTTAAATCATTGGTCACTCCATATGGACAATCACAGGTTTCCAAAGCTGATTTGGACACCACAAGGGACTGTTAACATTACTGCATGTATAAAGTCCATGGTTAAAGATGACAGAGTTAGTATTTTCGTACGCTTTGTATTGGCTTGTTCCTACTGCTTGGACAAATACATCTTCAGGATATGGAATCAACTGAAAGCAGACACTGCTGATAAAAGGCGTTTGATCCTATTTTACTGTCAATTTCGTGATAAAACTGTGCAATGTAGGTTGTGGGAGTTTGCATCATTATGGATGAAAGCTTTGAATGCCCCATTCAGTCCAAATAAAGATTGCAGATACACGATACAAGAGGTATACGACATAGGCTTTAAATTAGCCCTTCGTTTTGACAGACATGTTCAATCATTGAATTATAGCAGAAAAGCATCACCTGAAGGATTGGGGTTTGGCCTAACCAAAGTCTATTTTAATGGTTTGGATACCACACCTTTAACTTTGTGTAGCATTTTTTCGAGACTGAGCCATGGAATGCAGAGGATTAATAGATGCATGTTTGAAGACTTGTTGACTAAAGCGCTCCTGCAATGGCCATACCAACCGCTATTCTTAAGCGCTGTTGACTCAACTTTCACACGAGCTAGTGCTTGGTATTATATAACATTAATTTGTACGAAAATTCTAACTGGCTGCAAGTTGTTCGACTACTTAAAGTATATCGAAGACATTTTAAAATTAATAGAATCGAATTGGCGCCAATTATATGGTCGCGTGGTATTCCAAGATCCACAAATGGAACTGTTGAACAAGGAAGATTATATATTAGATATTTTTCTGAAAGGTGCCTCCAGAGATGTTTACAAACCGTGTCTGATGTGTACTACAACATGGATCACATCTATAGTTCTCATTCAGCAGGATAATTTCCAGTTATTTGAGAAGTTGCTCATTAGACTGGTTAATCGTGAATGTGAAAGTAAACATAATTCCTGGGGACTCAAAGACCTTTTCTTGCGTTTTATGTGTCATTTTTATGACGACCTCGGTAACTTTAAAGTTATTAAACGAAGAGTTGCGGACGTTTTAGACAGAGTGATTGCAAGCTTTTAATGGGCTGAATATATGACTTGTTTTTGTCATTAGAGTGGATGCAAGTAATTGAAATAAGTGATTCTGCGGCTCTTCACGTGACTTGAAGTAATTGCTTTTAATTTTAAGTACTTTCATTGTAAAGGATCATGATTACTTGTTTTAGATTGTGTCAGGTGGAAAAAGTTGTTAGTTCAATTAAAAATATTTAGCCATATTCATCAAGTTATGTACATTTATATCGCAATATTAAAATTACTGTAAACCTTTTCAAATTTCCAAAATCTAAATGTGCATTTTTTTTTAAAATTATGGGTAAGACTAATCTTCAAAATAAACAACGTGTTGCAGTACTTACAAATTAATATACCCATTTGTTCAAGATAATTTATTTTATAATATTGAAAGGGTTTATTTATATAATTTTTACTCGTGAGGGGCAATTAGAATATGTATACACTATACTGTATAGAATATCAAATGTTATCTCGTTGCATTTTATGTTTATATCGATGAAGAAAAAAAAATTGTCATCTGATATCACTTGTAAAATTTGACTAGTTTATAAGGAAACAGTCCGTTGCCCAACAAAATATAAAACGAACGTACTTGACATCAACGACACAGAAAAATATTACTGATACCAAAGAATTGCTAATGTGGACGTTTTCTGCTGTCATGGCAGCCATTGCTCCCAAGCTATGTAGGGGTTATCTAATGTGCCGGCCCAAACCCATGAGTAACTTTTGAGTGAAAAAAAGTGTGAAGTCGTTATATGACCTGTCCGCCAATTTATTTGTATCCTTCATGTCTTTCAGTTTCCTTTGAAGAAGGGTCAGAGGCATTCAAAAGGGCAGAAAACTACCTCTCAAATTTCACAGTTCAAAACTCCAAAGTCAGGTAAAAATTTTGAAAATTTGCCGGTGGATGCACCTCAATGCTTTCCCATATTGACCACTACAAAACCCAAACTAGGTTTAATTTCAGTACTCAAAACCAAAAAAGGGAAAATAAAAAATACTCCAATGGTATAGGAACTAACTCCCATAAATGTCACGTGCACAATGCACATGAAAGAGAAATATAGGTATATCAAAATAAGTTGGTTTTTACATGGTTGGTGGGAGCTCATCCATTAGTTTTAGGTCGGAACGGTTCTTAAGGATCCCCCAAGGGGGTTCTATCCCCAAGATCCACCCCTCCATAGGGTTTTCTACGGCCTTGCTGTTGGCTATTTTAATGTAATATGCAAGTGTTGCATTCTTTCAAGTTTTTCCTGGTATTTATATTTCAGATAACAGCAACGATGGATTTTAATGTCAATGCCAATCTGCATTCATTGGATTTTTCGTTGCAAGTGATGTGTACTATAAAAATTAACAGTGAAATCATATTAGCAATAAGACTGAATCAGATTCCGACTAAGACTTCAGAACAAGTTGAACGAGAAGCAACAGCAAAGATAATCCAATTGGGGCTAGTAAATCCTCTACAGGAGTATTTGATAAACTTTATTCGAACAGTTAATGGGGAGATAAGTCTCTGGACGACCTATATGAAAGCTTATGTCAGGCCGATTTGGACACCACAAGGGACTATTAACATTCCTGCATGCGCAAAGTCCATAGTAAATGATAATCGCTTTTGTATTTACATTCGTTTTCTATTCGCCTGTACCTATTGCTTGTACGACAACATACTCCAGATATGGGAGCAAATGGAAACAAGAACTAGAGCTCAATTACGTGTGATCAAACGTCACTGTGCAGTTCATGATGCCAGTTATCCGTTTAGCATGCGCAAGTTTGCGAAATTCTGGAGAGATGCTTTGTTTAAACAATTTCTTCGAAGCAAAAGTTTACAGTACTCGAAACAGAAGGCGTATGACGAGGGCTTCAAACTCGCTTTTTCTTTTGGTAGAGATGTTGTGGTAAAGTGCTACAGTGTCAATGCATCACCTCTAGCAATACAGTTTGCAGTTTCCAAAACCAGGTTGTGTTATTGGTCTTTTGCGCCTTCCACTTTGAGTTACGTTTTTTCGAAGCTGAAACGTTCCGATCAGCGGAAGATGAAGAAATATTTTAAAATCGCCTTTCTTAAAGGGCTACTGCAATGGCCATACCAACAGCTATTCTTAAAAGCTGCTAACCCACTTTACCGTCATTATCAGGCTAAGCTTTATATTTCACTAATTTGCAACAAAATTCATTCTGGCTGCACGGCATACGATTACATCATTATTTTGGACGAAATTTGGAAATTGGCAGCCGCGCGTAAGCGCCAAGTACCGAATAATAACTATTTTAGAAATAGACGAACGGAACTCGATGAACTAGAAAATAAACTGCTAATCGCATTATTTGACAAACACCCCACTACGACTTATGCTGAATATATGATGAGAACTGAAACATGGATAATATATTCGTTTCTCGTCCAGCGTAATGAGTTCCAGCTGTTTGAAAAGGCAATAAGTAAACTGACTACCGGTCTATATCCTTTTCCTCCTAAGACTTTTTGGAAAAAATTCGTACGCGGTTTTTTGAATTATTTGAGCACTCATTGTAAGATGTCTGTTGATTTTGCCACGATTCATCAAAAAGTCGTGAATAGTGTTAATAGCATAATTAATGCGAGTATTGGGGCGAACAATGCCATTACGAATCCATACACGTGATTGAAATGTGATTTTGTAACCATCAATGTTCTTACTATTTATTAATTTTATTTAGAACGCGTTCACTGTTGTTTCATATAGTGTATCGGGTGGAGAAATTACTGATGCAATTTAATATATTATCCGCATTAATCAAGTTATGTACATTTATATCGAAATATTAAAATCTATTGTAAATCTCTCAAATCTACATAATGTGCATGCATCTTTTTCACATCATGGGAAAGAAAAATCTTAAAATAAATTGCATATTATATTACAGATCTTAAAAATAACCAATATATTTGCTCATAGTTTTTTTTTTTAAATAATATTAAAACTTTAATGTTAAGTGTTGTTTAGTTTATTAAGATAACGTTTATTAATAATGAAATTGAGTACAGCATACGATGTGATCATAAACAATTTTTTCCTTGCCCATGCAATTATTATTTTTACAGTTTTCTTAAAACGATAAACGCAGTCAGTATGCACATTCCATAAAAAGTACTAAAAGTAGCTCCTTAATATCATCAATTTATCGAAATAATTCGTTAAACAACTTTTTAAAGGAAAGCTGCAATTTAATAAACTTGTATCCCAATCTTTAGGTTTCCATAGTACAATTGCATAGTACAATTTCCAAGCACAACCTTTACTTATTACAAAATCCAAATTCATCTCGATCTACCTTCTTTCCTAACCCAATGCTATGATGTCATGACAGCCATTGCTCCCGAGTTATATGTATAAGGGCTATCTAATGGACAAACTCCACCCATGAGTGACCTATGGATGAAAGTGTTGATGGTCGCTACGCATGTCCAGCTGCTAAATGCATGAACTTTGAAGTCGTTATAAGACTTCCCCCCAATTTATTTGTATCCTTCGTGTCTTTCAGTTTCCTTTCATAAAAGGCAGAAAACTACATCTCAAATTCCACGGGACAAATCGTCAAATTCTGGTAAAAATTATTCATTTAATTTTAAAATTCCGTTATTCCCCTGACCTACTATGTACGTGTCTTGAAAGCTTACCTAGACCCGAAATACTTGTTGTGTTGTTGTAGAACTATGCACTTGCATAGATTGTCTAACTAATCCACAGGTATATTTACGGAAAATTCGATTATTTGAACGTTCATCTAACGAGTTCATATTGCTATAAAATGTGAAAAAAATAAATACTGGAAATATTTTAGAGCGTTATTGACATTGGATATTTCACCAATTGCTCAGTCGCTAAAATTGTGTTTTAACTCTAATGACTTCCAAAGTCAGCTGTTTCTAATACTGCTTAGTCGGTGTAATACTTAATTGAATCGCACATGAAATCACTGTTGGGCTTTTGAGTACACATTTTCATAATCTAATGTAATAGGCAGGTGTTGAACTCTTTTCAAATGTTACCTTGTATTTAAATATTTCAGAAAACAGCAAGAATGGATTTAAATTTCAATGTGAATTCAGTGGATTTTTCACTGAAAACGATGTGTGCTGTAAAAATTAACTGTGAAATCCTAATGCCAATACGAGAAAGGGCTGTTCACTGGAAGTTTTCGCCAGAAATTATACGGAAGGCAAAACAAAAGATCAGCAAATTGCAGCTACCAACAAGTTTAAAAAACCGTTTGAAAAACCTAATTCCAACTGTTAACGAAGAGTTAGATCGTTGGCAACTCCATATTTATTGGGTAAATCGTGCCAAGCTGATTTGGACACCACAAGGGACCGTTAACATAATTAAATGTGCAAAGTCCATTCTTAAAGATAATAGCGTTAATGTTCACATTCGCTTTCAAATGGCCTGCACCTACTGCTTGGACAAATACATTTTCCAGATATGGCAGGAACTGAATGTAGATACTCCTGCTGCTGGGAGGCAGTTAATGATGCTTTTCTACGATAATTCTCATCCCAATATAATGCTTAGATTTGGCATGTTTGTAAATATATGGATCGCAGCTTTCATTGGCATGTACTCAATAGAAAGTGTGTATAACAGGTGCTTCGAAATTGCTATTTTATGGGATAGAGATTTTGAGGCACGGTGCTACAGTGCCAAAGCAACACCTGAAGGAATGTACAGTCTTATTCAGGACAAAATGCTTTATTATACGTTATTTTTACCTTGCACTTTGTGTTGCATTTTTGCGAGACTTGAAGATGCAAATCAACAGGTTATGAGAAACAATTTTGAACTCGCCATAATTAGAAAACTGCTGTATTGGCCATATCAACCGCTATTCTTAAAAGCTGTTGACCCAAACTTCATAAAATATGAAGCTGGGATCTATATTTCAGTAATTTGTAGGAAAATTCAATCTGGCTGCAAGCTGTACGATTACTGCGAAATATTGGAAAAAGTTTGGAAATTAGCAGCCTTGAGTTTGCGCCAATTACCTGATCCTAAACAGTTTCAATGTGCACCAGATGAATTCGTGATAACGGAAACACGTATAATGAAAGCGTTAATGGCCTATCGTCATGATGCTCCCAGGCCTATTAATGAATTTCTGATCTGTTCTCAAACATGGATGATATTTATTTTTCTCGTCAAGCAAGATGCTTTCGCGCTATTTGAGAAGTTACTGCTTGAACAGTGTGCCCATATAACATCTAGTATGGCAATTTGGAAACAATTCAAATGCAGTTTCTTGCATTATATACTCTATCATGATGAATACAGAGTTCAGTTAGGAGTTACTGAACAGAAAAAAGTTGTTGAAATTATAGACAGAATAATTGAAAAACAAGAAGAGAAAGTTTAGAACTTTGATTGACTTAATAGGTGTTTATTACGGAATGTGGCTTGTTTTATTGCCATTAGAGTGGATACACGTAATTTAATTATGTGATTTAGCCACCATCAATGTGTAAAGAAGTTCGATTAGTGCTTTCACCTAAAGGATGATTAATTGTTGTTTTACAGCGTATCAGGTGGATACATTTACTGATACAAGTAAATATATTATCCACCTTGATTAAGTTATGTATATTTATATCGAAATATTAAATGTACTGTAAACCTTCTGAAATCTACAAAATGTTCGCGTTTTTTTAAAAAAAATTTTCAAGAAAAACCTTCAAAATAAACAACACAATTCAGATCTTGCAAATTAACCAACACACTTGCTCGTGGTATTTTATTTTATGATATTGAAAGCTTTCATGTTCAGTATTGTTTAGTTTATTTAAACAGCTTTTATTAATAATGAAATGACAATGTGATCATATTAAACTCAACAATTTAATCATTTTTTGTCTTACCCATGGAATTATTGTTTCTACAGAATGTTCTGAAAAAACATTTTCCCAACTGAAATATGATAAACATTATCAACGATAATACTGTCAGTATTAACGCAATAACATCCAATAAAAAGTACTGAAAAAAATTTAACTCTTTAACAGCATTAAATCTTAAGTGTTCTCGAGCCTTGTGTTGATGCCTGATTATGTATTCCACCCAATACGTCGCTGTATCCACAGGATCTTGAGGTCGATCTCTTAACAATGAAGAATAATATGCAGCCTGTTCCTTATATCTAAAACAAATACAAATCTTACGTTTAGAATACGAGTGTTTTCGTGTAAAGATGATCATAGTATTTAGTAAAATGCTTTGATATTTCATGATAATGTTTATTCATTTTAAGGATATGTATAGGACAACTTTGTAAGGAAATGCTTCAATTTAATTAATAAACTTTTATCTCAATCTTCAAAATATTCTCCATGTTTACATGTTAGCTAATAAAAGCTTAGTTTTATATTACTGTTGAAATATGCAAACGGTCCTTCGATTGCAAAAAAAAAAATATAAAGATCTTGAGGGAATAGTCCTTCTAACTGGTTTCTTACCTCTTGTTCCATATGATTTGTGTAATTTGATAGTAAATGTCATCGCTACTGAGGTTTTCATAATGCAGTTTTCTAGCAAAGCCTTTAGCTATTCCAGAATCCAAATTCATAATTTGGTCCCAGCCCATTGGAAGTCCCAGTATAGGCACACCATGGTAGACCGTTTCTTGAGTACTTAGTTGACCTCCATGACTGATAAACAGTTTAATATTTGGATGACCTAAAATGAAAAGTCACAATAAGTTCTGGTCCCTGAGACTTTGGAATCCCATTTCTTATTACCATATCATCAAAAATTATCAACAAAACAAAGCTTTAATACCTAGTATATCTTGCTGAGGCGCCCATTCCGTAATTCTTACGTTCGCAGGCAAATTGGTCAAATTGCTCTCAAATTTCCACAAAACTGTTTGATTTAATCGACTAAAAGCATCGAGAAAACTCTGGATTTTCTCAGGTGTCATCTCGTTGCATTTTATGTTGGTGCCCATGGAAAAGTAAATAAAACCATGGCTCCCAGATTGGGCAAAGAATTCTTCTAAGTCCTAAAATAATTTACACAGTTGATATCAGATTGTTGTTATAGATCGACATACAACATACATGTTCTTTATCTAAAGAAATTTGGATAGTTATTTCCTTTAGTTGTCCCTATTTAACCCACTAAGACCGACCCTATGGAGTATGGATGAGGACCTTCATCTAAAGAAATCATCCCCAACACTTACCTTGTTTAATTTCTTCGATGGCCTGCAATGAATGCCACCAACCTCGATGAAGAAAGGCGCTGTCGGCCGGACAATGTCCAAGGAATGAGAATGACTATTGGTTAGCACCAAGGACACGTTCTGTTCAACGTCTTCCAGGTTTGGGACACCTGGCCAATGCTTCTGTACCATCTTGTTAGCCGTGGGAAAGGCGTGGAACTTGCGAAAGGTCGCATAGGCAAGATAAGACAAGGTGTTGCCCAGGCGTTGCTTAAAACCCATTCGACTATCTTGGGGCATGAACAAAGATGGGACATACGAGAAGGGCAATGGAATATCCAGTGCCATAGTCGTCCAGTCATAGAGAGTCGTGGTGCAGAAATAGATGAGCGGAGGGTTGCCGAGCAATGGGACAATGCTGAGACCGCATTCCGACATCAGGTTGTCCATCACGACGACGTCGTAGTGGGTGCTCTTGTCCAGTACCACACGACGAAATTCCTCCGTGGTTAACATGCTCTGGCACAGGTCGGTGAGGATCATGGTTACGAAAGCCAAGGCCTCAGTGAATTCCACTTTCATCATATCGAAAGAGTTGGGACGAATTGTCTCATAAAGGTCTTCCACTTGTTTCATGTAGAGCATTGTGACGTTGTTTTTCAAAGGGGATTTGGGTGGTATCATAGTTAGGAATGTCACATTGTGCCCCCGCAAACTTAGGTTTTCCATCAGCAGCGATGTGCTGTGCACGTGGCTTGTGCTCCCAAATGGTAGGAAAAACAGGATGTTGGCTGCAGCAGTGGTCTGGGAGCATAACCCTATCAACAGCAGCTGGAAAATTGCCCTTTGCTGGCCACAGGGCCGAGATTTTGTAGCCATGGGTTATCTAAGAAAGTTGTGATAAATTAACTTGTGGTTTCAAATTATTTCCTAAACTTTTTCAATATGCAATCAGTTATACAGGTCTTTTAGTGAAAATAGGTTTCGAGAACTATCTAAGCTGACAAAACTTTAAAATGATATCAATTCAGTTTTTGTAAGTGATGCATTTTAAAACACCCTATTTGAAAAATATCAAACACATCACAAGTCAACCATGGCCATTTCGACCATCTTTGAATCAAATAATATGTGCTGAATTTACGAATTATAGCACAAAAAAAGTATAATATTTTTATTATTTAATGTTAATTCTATTTTCCTGATACATGATTTAATATATAGAATATTATTTGTGTTATCTTCGTTACCAGTTAAAAGTATACTCTACGTGCAACCTCCTTGACTTCTTAAATAATTAATTCTAGTTTCAAAGCATAATTTAGGTATTGGTGGCCTTGATTCTTCGTTTCAAATATCAAAGTCATCAGTTTATTTTTAACCTATAGGGGAATCGTATTAAAGAAATTGGATAATTTCTCCATATCATCAATGTATGTCTATGACATGCACAATTATTTTACATATATTGGTATTAAATGCATTGAACATAGATGAAGTTTAAACATTTCTCAAAAACAAATTCGCACAAAAAGAGCTCAATTGTTCTATTTTACGATGGGCCCCTGTCCCCTAGCAGCCCTTTTTAGGAATCTGTAAGCATTCTTGAAATCCGGAATTAGAATTTTAAAGTAAAATCAACTTACCAGAGGCAATATCACAATATAAACTCGCTAACAAATAAATGCACGTATACTTGATGATTCTAATATTTTAAAGCTCCAAAAAGAAATTCCGTAATTTAAACTTTCAATTCAACGTACGTGTAAGATAAATTGCAAGACGCTGCTAAGTTATACTTAACTTTAATGATATGTTTAAGTTGTTTCTCTCCCTCTCGCTAACTTAGTCCTTGTTCATGTGACGTTGGTAATTTGATGACCTTCATTGATTGTGAGATGAATGCAAATCATTCTTGTTGTGTAGAAATTTTAAAGAAAAAAGTTTTGGCTTTTCAACTTGTACATGTGTACTTATGTCGACCCTAACTCACGTCATTCCTTGCTGCTAAGTGCTGAAGAAAGTGTTGCTCTATTAACTCACCTTAATGCAGCTTTTGTAGGTGAATATATTTTAATCTTAAATACGAATGACATGTAGGTGTAATTATTTCAAATATAAGTTTGAAACAAATCGTTGTCCATGAGAAAACACAATTTTTCTTAAAATTATCAACAATCCGGTGTTTTGGACATATTATGACAATTGGTTTTCAGTAACAGGTGATGACACCCTATAGTCAATGCGAAAATATATTTTTTCATAAGTCACAGTGTTTATATTGTGTTGGACTATCAAGACAATTTCTTATATGGTACATGGTGCATTTTACACAGGTATCAACTTGATTTTCAAATGACAAAAACACATATCTGAATACGTTTATTAGACTATCAACAATGGGTTATAGTGCATTACAGGAAAACATACCTCTCGTAGCAAAAGATGTGTTCAAAAATATTTTTATATAAATGTGTATGTTTTGTGAAGTTAAGCGTTTTTGTTTTTCTGATAGTGCTGTTTCTTTTTGCATAATTTACTGACAATAAATTTTCCTATGTAAAATAAGATGACCGCTATTAATGCCAAAATAGCCAAGTTGAAGGCAATAACATCTAATAGAAAGTACTGAAAGAAATTTAACTTCTTAGCGGCATTAAATCGGAGGTACTGAATGGCCTTTTCCTTGTGCCTGATAACATATTCCACCCAATATGTGGCCGTTTCCAGAGGATCCTTTGGGCGATCTCGTAACAAGGAAGAATAATATGCAGCTTTTTCCTTATAGCTGAAAATAAAGAAATAGTGAATGTATTTTGGTACTTCAATACATATTTTTCATGAATGCTTCAACTGAGATGAAAGTTGATGTTTTCTTAACAAATAGTCCGAGATTTTTGTTTGTAATTTCGTTTTGATTTTCATTAATAATTTCTTTACATGCATCATTTCTAGAAAAAAAATGTTTCCATTATTTTGTTCACCCTAGGTTATGTTTACCCCCGAATAAAATAGTATTGATAAAATTGGAGAATCTTTTAACAAAATCGATAATGAAAATTTGTCCCCATGCTAATGAAAGATTGTTTACCTCTTGTTCGATATTATTTCAGTAATTTGTTCATAAATATCGTCACTGCTAAGGTTTGCATAATGCAATTTTCTTGCAAAACCTTTTGCTATTCCTGAGTCTAAATTGATGACCTGGTCCCAGCCAATTGGAAGGCCAAGGATTGGGACTGCGTGATAGACAGCTTCTTGAGTACTCAGTTGGCCTCCATGGGTTATGAACAATTTAATGTTTGGATGTCCTAGCATTGAAAAAAACGTTGGTTAACATAACATTTCATACTGATATAGGCATATATGTATTTCTTATTTAATGGTACCTATTATGTCTTGTTGAGGAGCCCATTTTGTAATTCGGACGTTGGCAGGTAGGTCTGTCAAATTGCTCTCGAATTTCCAAAGTACAGTTTGTTTCAAGCGTCCAAATGCATCCAGGAACATACGAATTTTTTTAGGCGTCATGTCGTTGCTTCTGATGTTAGTACCCATGGAAAAGTAAATGAAGCCATCGCTTCCAGATTGGCCAAAGAAGTCCTCCAAGTCCTGCAATGCAAAAGATTATTCTTAAAAAATGTCCTTCTGAGGAGAATACATGGATGCAAGTTTATAGATAATTTCTCATAAATGATTTGCATCAATTTCCAACTAAATGATTGTCCAAATTTATGACTTAAAAAGGTAGCTTTAGTTGTATACACTATATTACCTTTCCTAATTTTTTCGATGGCTTGCAATGTGTCCCACCGACTTCAACCATAAAAGGGGCCGTCGGACGAATAAAATCCAGTGACGGGGAGTGACTGTTGGTCAACACCATAGTCACGTTCTGCTCCACATCCTGCAATCTTGGAATTCCAGGCCAGTGTTGCTGTACTATCTTGTTTACAGTTGGGAAGATGTAAAACTTGCGCATTGCCATGTGGCCAAGGTTAATTAGGGTGTTCTGCAGGCGTTGCCAGAAGTTCATTCGCTGGAATTGGGGCATGAACAGAGATGGGACGTACGCGAAGGGTACAGGGATGTCCAAAGCTAGGGCGGTATAGTCGTAGATAGTGGTCGTGCAAAAATAAATGAGTGGGGGATTTCCAAGCAAGGGGATGATGCTCAATCCACATTCGGAAATGAGGTTGTCCATGATGACCAAGTCGTAACGGGTCGCCTTGTCTTGTACGATGAGCCGGAACTGCTCATTTGTCATCATGCTAGTGCACAGGTCTTCGATTATAATGGACATGAAGTTCCACATTTTTGTAATGTCCATCTCCATCATTTCGATCGAGTTGGGCCTTACACTTTCATACAGGTCCTCCAACTCCTTCATGTAGAACACCTTAACGGATTTGATGGGCGATTTGGATGGGATCATTGTCAAAAAGGTGACATTGTGTCCTCGCAGACCCAGGTTTTCCATCAGCGGTACGATGCTGTGCACATGGCTCGTGCTTCCAAAAGGCAGAAAGAATAGGATGTTTGCAGCAGAAGTGGTCTGGTAACAGCATCCAACTAAAAGCAGCAAGATGGAAAGCACCCAATGCTGGCACCGAGGTCTAGGTTTCGTAGCCATTACCTAAGACGAATATTTAGGATTGAAATATAAACACTTGTTAAATATCTCTAAGAACGTGTTGCCACCAACATCAAACTCTAACAAAATGTTACGTCCTCCAAAAGAGAAAATTATATGTTAAATAGATAATTAAGTGTCCTCCAAAGGAGGATATAAGTTGAATAGAGATTTGTCCTCCAAATGAGGAAATAAGCTGAATAGAGATGATATGGCAAAATCTACTAGTTAAGGACTTGAGCTAAGGTCCGTGAAAAATTATAATTCATAACTTGAAATAAGAAATAAAAGATTAATTGTTTATTCTTTTTTTATAGACATTTTTACTTATTGATTTTACACAATTTTACAAATTGTATTTGAGTTCTTTTAGTTTATATTCATATTAGCGTACATTACATGTAGGCTATAGTGTATATTGAGGTAAGCTTTCCTGCAATGCATGGTTACATACATGCGGATACTATAAATGTTGCTTTGATTATAATTAAATGAGTAGTACAAAATATAGTTTATGCAATAACTCATTTTTAATTTGTCCATTAAGAACATTTGTAATCAAGTTCTCGTGCTCAAAAAGGATTTTTAAACTGTTTGAGAAACGGAGATAATCGTAGAATGAACTGAACAACGTTTATTTTTACTCTAGTATCTTAAATATCTAACATAACACAAGTATGATAACATGCAGCTTATGATAAAGATTATCTTACAGGTAATCCCCACTTTATGAAGGGGGCGCAGTCTTTCCACTTCATTTGACTGCCTTTTCTGATTAATGGGAAACTTGTTTAAAGTACACATACAATGTACATTATACTATACATAAAATCTTTACTAAAAATCCATTTTTCAGTTTCAAGATGTCTTAGAAGAAAAATTAGCGTAGATTGAAACTACAGTGTATATCCATGGAGTTCAATTTGAATATTGTCAAATAAGTATATGGTGATGTCAGTTTGGTATTAATACTCACGAATTGCTTCTACATGTATCTGTTGATGTAGCAAAACACTTGCTTTTTGAAAATCTCAGTTCTCTAATAGAAACTTTAATATGAATAACAAAACTGTATTCTCACAGTATTCTAAACTTTCACAACTGTCTTTCAATATTTTATTTATGCTATTCGAAATATAAATTCGAACACCTCGATGGTTGCGTTTGAAGATTCCCTTCAGCAATTTAGAATGCACGGGTAAAGTAAACCTCTCAAAAATACTTCAAGCACAAGTAAAATAAATTGATTAAATGCTTACCTTATTCAGAAGCCTGCAAATCTGACCAGGTTAAACAGTGCAACTTCAGACTAACGACATATCACATCATTGTATTTTCAAAGTATAATATAATTTATCAGAAATAAGAAAAGCATTCAAACTGATATCTTATTATTGTGTTTCACAGGTTACAGTCCAAAACGTAATCACCGAATTTTATTTGTCAAATATATTCGATTATTGACTTTCTGATTAAGAGTACAGTATTTGAAGAAATGCTCCATTCTCTAAATTGGGACACGTTGAGGTCCACAAGCGAAAAGTTATCTATGGGGTTATTCAAACGTTCTCCAGATTTAGTAGAAATTCAATCTAACAATGATGCCTAAGTCGCTACTGACGTTGGAGTATTCTCCTGGAATTGGGTACGACTCTCCTTACCATGCCCCTGCCATAAAGTATTTATTTGCTGACTGAAAGGTACTGTGTTGAAATGAATTGCATTTCGTCTCTTTGGGAAACCAGACATATTCCAAATTCACCATTGAAGTAAAACAATTTTTGTGCCATCATCAACTAGCGAATATGTTAGTAACATATTTAAAACAACAAGAAAAAACAGTTTTAATTTTGGCTCCAATTTTGTAAAAAATCTGCAGGAAATAATTATTTGCATTGTAATGTGCACAGAAAAATACTCAAGAGGCAGCATGAAATTTCGCCCACACATTTCGTGAGATGTTAACTTATGATATTAACAAACGACAAAATTTATTATAAATTATGGAAACGATTGCTTGAAATTTATTTTAATTTATAAGTTCTGTCAAATGGACATCATTGGTAACCAACATCACATATGTGCGCTTCCTCTGGTCATTCTTCTAAGCGGGCAGGTTCTCTGACGTGAGCGGTTCCTCCGTGGTCTCCTCCAAGGGTGGCGCCGGCACGACGAAGGCACATCGGTACTGGGTGTCGCCGTTCTCATCGCCGCTGTGGGCCCTCCCGGTCATCACCTGGTTGGTGGGACAGTTGAAGGACGAGGTGCCACCGGTGTCCTTGCCGGATTCCTGGAACCACTGGCCCCAGTCTTGCAGGTTGGTCGAGTAGAATGTGCCGTTGCTGAAGCCGAAGGGTGCGCACTCGTAGCGGGTTTCACCGTTCTCGTCACCCGAGTGCTCCCGCCCGATGATGGCCTGACCCGTGGGACATTCGAAGCGGGACGTGCCACCAGTGCTCTTTCCCGACTCTTCAATCCAGGAACTCCAGCTGGCGTAGCCCTTGTATGGAGCTAGCTGGGCGAGCGTGGCCTGGTCGTACAGTGACCCACACAGGTACTGCGTCTGTCCATTCTCGTCTCCTGAGTGCTGGCGACCAATCATGATCTCGCTGTTGGAACATTCGTAATGTGACGTGCCTCCAGCGTCGTTGCCGGACTCAACGATCCAGGCACTGCCGACACCTGGGACTACAAGGACGTCGCCACGGACAAGGGCACCCAGAAGGAGTACGGTGAGCAGGCGGTAAAGCATGATGGACATAGATTGTTAACGGTTGCTGAAAAACATTGGATTCAAATTGAGTTCCGAAAAAAATTTAGATTTTTGTATGACGAGGGATTAAACCTTCACAGCTCACAAAGGTGCAACAACACACCGGTTGAAAACACTTCGTTAGAGCATAAAAACAAACCAACATCATCCAAATTTGGGAATTTTCCAAATTACAGATGGAAAATTTAAGGGAAACTGAGATTGAGTAATGCTGTAACAGCAATTACACATGGTACGTTACATGTAGAATGATTTCGAAATTTTTGTTTAATGAATCGTTTAGCCAACAAAAAAACACACCGAAAAGACAAAAGTAGTTACTTACAGTTATACTGTTTCTAGCGTGGCAGAATACATTCAGGAGGTATAATGATTTTGCAAAAGTGTTGATACATCATATCAGGTATGATACGCAGCAGATAATCACAGATAAGCAAAACTAATTTATACTTTTTTTAATCGCTTTAATTAAAAACAGGCTCGTGTAACGTTTGTGTAATTGGTGGAAGCCAAAGATACAAGTGGCACTACCCAATAAGCACATACTTGTTGGGCCAATGTTGGCATTTTGCCGTACTGTTGGCGAATTTGGAAAAGCCGTCGTA
>JAUJYV010000687.1:0-31129 GCA_033995625.1 Ophyiulus pilosus | reverse complement strand
ATGAGGCCCGAGTTGGGACCAGCATCTGATATTAGTTTAGAGGGGATATTAGTTTAGAGGGGTTCTACTGTACATGGGAGAGTATGGTCATACCTGGCCATTTATGGACTTATCTGGCCATATAGTACATATGTCCAGACGTGTCCAGTTTCTGGTCTAGCCATATTTGAAATTAGCCATATATTAGCCATAGCAGTTGCTAGACCATAACCACTGCACAGTTTTATTAAAATTATGTTTCAAAAGGACTAAAATAATGTGCTAATGCATATTACCATACACTAATTCGTCTGAGCATTTAATTAGTAATTAGCATTTAGACCGATTTTAGCAATTCAGGAAGCGCCACGTTTTTAGTGATCTGATGCGACATCGGATGACGTAAAAGTGAACCGTAACTATTGTGTATTCACCATAAACACTTTTAGTAAACTATACAATATGTGATAAAAGGCATTTGTGTTTATCCCTGACACACTTTTTTTGATCAGTTTTCTCACCTATCTGTTACATCTTGTTTCGCGGAACAAATGCAGGAAACTATATATGGCGTAACAGAATATTGTTTCCTGGAAATTCTACTTAAACTTTATGTAAATATTTCATTTAAGATAGATTCCTTTTATAGTGGGTAAATTAAGCTTATATTCTTGATGGCACACATTACATGATGTCTTAAATGGAAAAGAAGGCCAGTAAGGGGCCATTCAAAAAGGACGTCCCCGAAATTCCTTCATTTTTCCAGGTTTTTCTGATTAACGGAAACTTCCTGACCTCGAAGGGAAATTTCAACATAAAATTGGTGCTTAACACAAAGTTAGGCATAATCCCCGACTTATCTGAGGGTTTATAAACATTCAAGTACATTTTGGACTGTGGGACATATTTATTCTGGTGTCCACTTTCACTGACAGGCACTGGACAGTAGCCATTTTTGTTCCATCTTATAATCTATTTTGCATTATTTTTTTCTAATTTTATTTCCCACTAATAGCTAAAAATCCCTGTCAACTATGATTAAACGAGTTGTCGAGGTTCGCTTTAGCTGTTTTATACATTAACTAAGCAAATGTTTAAATACTAAGTAGTTGTCATTCTAATTAGCATCTTGTGTTAAAGCAGATCAGGCATCATGAGATATTGACATGTCCGAGTTTTTATCAACCGGCTAAATGAATAAATTACTGATCAAACATAGATTCTATTGATTTTAGACGTGATTTTCCTATCCTAACACAAATGTGATGCAAGTGGTGTTACCGAATCAAGAAATGCGTTTCAAGGCCCTTTTGTGCCATTGGTACTCTCTCTCCCAATCTAACGGTGTAGATTTTATTAAACTGACGATTATTTTTTGTGAGAGATAGGCATCACTAATGGATATTGCGATGAAATCAAAGTGCCACATATTTAATGAAAACCATGTTGTCACTGTCGCTTTGGCTTCCAGTTATTTTTGCTTTGCATTCATTACCGTATGTTGCTTTAATGACGAGCTCGCAAAATTCAGGTAAAAACAATCTGCGTACTTTTACTAATAAATCTTTTTCAAATTTAATACAAATATATTTAAGAACAATTGAATAAAATGCGAATGCCGAAATTAATTATGTAAACGATAAGCTGATACGTTTTGGGATTCTACCTCTTAAAGAATCCATTAATGAATCCTGCTAATTAATGTTAAATTAAACTTGTTTAATTTGAATAACTTCTGCTCAAGTTATTCATCATCTAGCTTTGAATATTTCAGCTAATGTAAAATTGTTAACAATGATTTCCAGCACATTTCCTTCAGTTTTACATGCAAATATGTACACATAAACGGAGACCTCATTCCCTCCCCCTAAATTGACAATATACAGGTGTTAAAATCAATAACGTGGTGCTAAAGAAAATCAATTTTGATAGTTTTGTAATAGATTGTTATTTACCCCGTAGATTTGTCATAGATAATATTATCTAGTTAAATCATGGTTTTATTTCAATTTCAGTCTGAATGTATGTAAAGTGTTTGTCAAGTATACTCGTGGTAGAGAATTGTCAAAGTTTTCGATACAATTATTTCAGAACATTCCAAGCACCTTGCTTGCTTTTACGGATCCTGGGCTGTGTACCGACCAGAACGAGCGAAATTGGACATCGAGGACCTGGACCCACATATTTGCACTCATCTAATTTACTCCTTCGGTGGAATCACGCCTGATGGACGAATGAAAGCGCTCGACCCTTACAACGATCTTTATGATGACTATGGAAAAGGTTTGGCCAAAGTCAATTAATTATCTGATCGTATTTCAAGCCCGTTATGCAAAAGGTATTTATGGTCTACCTGTATGGTAACCATATTTTAATTGCTTTTAAACAATCGCTACATCCAGGGTGGAAAAGTTTTACAGTCGAGACCGCTTAATTGCACACAAGCTTAATTGCAAAGACCGGATAAATGCACGTATTTTGCAAGCACTATGCGCAACGTTTGTTATATGGAATTGTGACCGGTTAATTGCACATTTTCGGCTTGTCGAGTCGTTGTGCAATTAAGCGGGTTCGACTGTATATGGACATGTACAGGCTATATATATATACAGCCATGTATAAGTCATATTTAACCCTTGATGGGCCATATATGTATAACCATGTATGGATCATATATAGCCACTTATGGGCCATATTTGGTCCTTGAAGGGCCATACATAGCCATGTATGGGCCATACTTGTCCCTTGATGGCTCATATTTGGCTTTTGATGGGCCATATATGAACCATATTTGACATATTGCCACTGATTAGCAACTGATGGACATGTATGGGAGAGTATGGTCATACCTGGCCATATAGTATGTCCAGACGTGTCCAATTTCTTGTTTAGCCATATTTGGAATTAGCCATATATGTCCATACATGGCCCATATTTGTTTGTTTTCCACCCGGATAAATAATAATCAATGCATTAACAATAGCCTAGAAATTTTAAATTTAGCAGATGCTGGCTGCATAAAATCTAAACTACTGCTGTTTCAGGTGCATACACTAGATTCAATTTTTTACGAACCCACAACCCAAACCTCCGAACTCTTTTGGCAATTGGAGGGTGGAATGAGGGCTCGGTGAAATACTCCAATATGGTCCGGACGAAGGAAAGTCGATGGATTTTTATCTCTTCAGTTATTGATTTTTGCGTTGATTTTGGATTTACTGGAGGTCAGTGGAAACTCGATTTTGTTTAAAATTAGAATGATAATTTCACGATCAACTATCTGGTTTTTTTTTTTTTTTTTGCTCAGACCTTAAGTTTTGATGATAAAATTGTAAATGTCGAGTTTTTTTCACACATTGCTGCTGTTTATATGAAAGGTCTGACAAAAGATTTATATTAGTCGCTAGCAATGATCAATTGTAGTTAAAAATGAATGTTCTCGATGTCTAACATGGTGTAGTTAGTTTAAGAATCGCCGACGGGCATTAATGAATGTTAATTAATGATTAATATTAGGTATAAATATTGCACAATATAGTCAATATGAACATAATTAGAATGTAAATGTTTTAAATTCGCATTCACTCGAGAAGCAAATCTACACTGTATATATTACCAAAGTGAAGCCGTCGTGAATCACTGACAGGCATTAATGAATGTTAATAAACGATAATTTAATGTTCTTGTGAATGTTAATCAAAAGAAGTCAACCACGAATAAATACGATGTTATATTGCCAATGTGAACATACATAATTATACAGTAAATGCCTTCCATTCGCATTCACTCGTGAAGCAAATTCATATAACAAAAGTGAAATCAATATTCTGTAGCGTGATTTATGTCTCAAGTTTTAAACATTCAAAATAGATGCTACATTTCGAGATAACTCCCGGATTTTTTTAATATATACGGAAGGCGTGCAACCGTGCATAACACGAATATATACAGAAAAACTCCCTTTTGAAAGCATAGGAGCCATTCAAAAAGGACGTCATCAAGAAGGTGTAGGGGGTCTGTTGGCATGTGGACAGGGTGGAGGGAAGCCATTTTAGACGCCCACTGATGTTATTTTCCAGTTTTTGGTTTTTATGTTTAATTCAATTTTAAAGATCAATGAAAGGGAAAATGGACACCGGAAGAAGTCCCAAGTCCTAAATGCACTTTCATTTTTGAAACCTCGGGAAAGTCGGGTATTATGCCTAAATTTGTGTTAAATACAAATGTTATACTGGAATTTAAGGGAATTTTCTGTTAATCATAAAAATCTGGAAAATGTCTTGGAATTGGCAGCGAGGGTGCTTTGAAATTTATAGGATGGGCCGTTGTATGTTCCAACGAATTTTCTGGACACCCTACTTTTGAAATTAAATTAAGGACATCTATGAGGGGGGTTTGAAAAAAAAAGGGGGGGGGGTGGAAGCTCCCGCCTGCATTCGTGCTATGAAAGCTTGCATGCAAACCAGAACCCAAAATGTCATTTACAACTTCGCGATCGATAATTGAATGTCGCAAATGCATCCATTACACTAATTATACGACACCCTACAACATTCGAATATAACGTTTTACCCTATCTTTAACGGTTAATGTTATGAAACCGCACAAACCAAAAACGTGATGTGCAATATTTCGTGCCGAAGGGTTACTGCACTGCAATCATCACTTACCAATTTCTTCGCAACTACGTAGATATTCAGTATTTTTCACAGCTGCTGCCGGTTTCCATCCATCAATAATTTCTCAGCCACACTCGTTTTAATGTTATAAGTAGTAATAATAATTAGAACGGTTTGGAAATTAAAATCCTACAGCTATTGTCAAATTGAAGATTTTCGAGAGTCATACAAATAATTACGCCTCGCCCTGAATATAGTAGCATACTATGTTTGCGTGAGTCGGGTATTATGGTTTTTGATGAATAACCTGATCAGAAGTTATTCAAATTAAACAAATAAAATAACTTCAATTTAACATTAATGGGCAGAACAATTTAATAGAGAACTGAATTCAACCCGTGAATTTAAAAATTCAAATTTCGAAGAACAACAGCACGTGCATAGCGTGCACGTTCTTCATAGCACGTGCATAAATTAGGAAGAACAGCACGTTCTTCGTTTGCACATGCTGAATTTTCGAAGAACAGCACGTTCATCGTAGCACGTGCTGATTCTTCGAAGACGAATAGCACGTGCTGAATTCATTAAGAACAGCGCGTTCTTCGTTTGCACGTGCTGAATTTTCGAAGACCAGCACGTTCTTCGTTCGCGCGGGGAGGCGTTCCAATCCCAACAGTTTTCCACCGTTATTCGAAACTTTGAAAACATACATTTGATCGCTAGTAACTCCATCTATTAACGCTTCCCAAAAACAATTGACCGAATTAGTGAGTCGTAGAGTGGTGGAGTTAGATGCTCCGAAGCGCTGCTTTTAATCAAAAGTAGGATTAAAGCGCTCTTTAAAAGTTGTTGATATTTTTGATAGAATTTGAACTTGCAGTGATCATGGATTGGGAGTACCCTACAAAACGTGGAGGCTTGCCAGAAGATCGAATAAATTTTGCAGATCTCATTGAGGCAGGAAGTATTATCCTTTTCCATTTATGAATAATCTGAATGTCTGGCGCCAACTAAAAATTTGACTGCTTTCTTCTATGGCCGTCGTCCTCATAGGAAATGCACCGATCGTTTCCATCTTATGGCTTAAGCATATCAGCTGCTTTGAGCGCAGGAAAAGACAAAATCGATGATGCTTATTACGTTGATGGACTTATCGAGTAAGTCATCCAAACTTCACTCACATTTGCATAACATAGCGCCACCAAATAAATTGTCTTTCGCCACGGGGTGGAAGTAGCCAAACATTTACTGGGAAGGTCAGTCATCCATCAGCGTAGTGCATTACATCAAATGGTCATTGGAATTAAACTCACCAAAACAAAAGTGAAATGCAGATTTGGACGAGCGTGGCATATGCTCAATTTGCTAATGGGTCGTATATATTCGCTGACTATATGTTCAATTTAGCATTATAAGGGGCATATGAGTAGTCCTTAAAAGGGGCCATTCAAAAAGGACGATGAGCGTGGGTGTCTGCTGGCACGTGGACATCGTGTGAACAGGGGGAGGGAGGGGGAAGCCATTTTGGACGTCCACTAAAGATGGGTGGGGGAATGGATCCATAGTCCAAAAGTACTTTCATTTTTAAAACCTCGGGAAAGTCGGGTATTATGCCTAAATTTGTGTTACACAGCAATTTTATGCTGGAATTTCCCGTTGAGGTCAGGAAATTTCCGTTAATCTGAAAAATCTGGAAAAATGTCGTCGAATTAGTAGCGATACGGGTTTCTTATAAATTTATAGGATATGCCTTTGTAAGATCCAACACATTTTCTGAACACCTTACTTTAAAATATATATAAGGTCGTCTTAAGGGAGGGGAGGGGGTCTGGAAAAAATGGATACCATGTGGACAGGGGCAGGGGAGGGGCCGGAGGGTCAATCTTTGAAGGAATTTCGGGGACGTCCTTTTTGGATGGCCCCTAAGTTGAACATTTTGCCAATGGCTTGCCTATAGAAATCATTTTATTCCCTTGGTACAAAAATGCAATTACTTAAATTTTAATATAGCTTCAAACGAGACAATAGACTAAAGTCTTAAATACAATCTGCTTTTAGAAAGATTAAATTAAAGGGAATAAAAGGTCTTTCTTTTGAGGTTACTATGATACCCACGGGCTTATGTTGAGCTTCACAATTAATGCTTAATTTCATTTTCATTTAGAAGTGCAATAGAAGTAGCTTACAAATTTGCATACGCACACTTAGCGCCAATAAAAACGCAAAATCTTAAGGACTTAAATGTCAAACATCTAAGCTAATTATTACGCCTAAGCTACTGTAATACACAATCAAACACTACAGTCCATTAATTCTAGCAATTATGCCCAGGATTTAATCCAGAATCGATCGTTATTTTTGCCAACACTTTCCCGGCATTTTGTACCAACATTTTCACTAATTTCATTAAATGTTTGACCAGTTTTTTAGAGTTTTTCTACATCATGACATTTGATTTCTACGGTTCCTCGCATCCTTATACAAGCCATCATAGTCCATTGTACGGACGTCCAGATGACCCCTGGCAAGAACAGTTACTAAACACCGTAAGAAACATTAACTGGTCCAAACTGGTTAAATACTTTATCCATTAACGGAATTTGGGTTAAAATTTCAGAATTTCTCGATTAATTACTGGTTAAGTAAGGGAGTACCGGCTGCCAAAATTATAATGGCCATACTACTATACGGTAGATCTTTCACCTTGGCTGACCCTAACCAATATGGCGCCAATGCGCCATCTGCTGGTCCTGGACGAAAAGGACCATACACAAAAACAGAAGGGCAGCTCAGTTATCAAGAGGTAAACCATTGCTTTCAGTAGACAGTAAAGAAAGTAGAGCGTGATTGGTATAATTTGCCAAATACATTACATATTTTCAGATCTGTGAATCGATTTCTACGCAAGAGTGGACTGTGGTCAGAGATCCATATTTTTCTTCACCCTTTGCTGTTAAAGGGGATCAATGGGTTGGATACGACGACAGAGAAAGCATACGTGTCAAGGTATGAACATCATCAGATAAATCTGAAAAAATGTCGTGGAATTGACAGCGAGACGGGTGCTTGGAAATTTA
Organism: Ophyiulus pilosus; assembly: GCA_033995625.1. NCBI lineage: Eukaryota > Metazoa > Arthropoda > Diplopoda > Julida > Julidae > Ophyiulus > Ophyiulus pilosus. The sequence continues at coordinate 23,454 of JAUJYV010000687.1, read as the reverse complement.
TAGGATGGGTCTTTGTATATATGTTCCAACAAATCTGGACACCCTACTTTTCAAAAATAAAAAAATAAAAAAATAAAAATGAAGGACGTCTATGAGGAGGGGAGGGGGAGGGGGAGGGGCTGGAATAAAATGGACACCATGTGGACAGGGGGTAAAGGGGTCAATTTTTGAAGGAATTTCAGGGAAGTCCGTTTTGAATGGCCTCCTAGATATTACTCAAAACTTGTACGAGTCCATTCCAAGAGAGATTGAAGTTGTTTTGTAGCTGCAACAAGTGTTTCCATCATGTGGTTTATTCTCCATGTTTTCAATTTAATTGAATTGACCAATGTCTGTATATTAATTTTTTTAAAGGGGAGTATCTTACATAAGTTTGATCATTGTAGTACTAACTCGCTTTATGACCATGAGTCGTGACGTCTGCTGTCCTTTATGAATACAGGAATACTGTATATGGTCAGCGCAAAGACCAATAAGCAGTATGACCGTATGACTCGTCTCCAATAACACGTTTGGTATCATTTTCCAATCCAGATTCAGTACAGCCAGACAATGCATTTGGGTGGCATAATGATATGGGCAATTGACATGGACGACGTTTACGGACATTGTCACGGAATGAAATTCCCGCTACTAACGGTCATTAACGAGGCTCTCGGAAGACACTACGTCACCAAAATACCCAATTTACAGTCTTCGACCATAAAATCTGAGGACAATGGTCATCCGGGCAACGCTGTTGCATCACCAGCCGATTACGGTGATCGATGCAACGATCAAGGATTTCGCAAAGACAGTTTTTCGTGCCGCAAGTTTTATCGTTGCGTCTTTACTGGCGATAACGTGGAATATTTGGAGTTTCAATGTCCAGCTGACTTGGTTTTTTCGGTGAAAGCCAGTACCTGCGATTGGTCAGAAAATGTCCCCGAATGCAATAATTTCGTGCGTTGATATATTATGTCTAGTGACAAGTTTGGTATCAAAGATTGTCGACACCCAAATTATACTTATCAGATGACTCAGTGTTACGATTTGGAAAAACGGAAATATGGCGAAGACCAACGTTTTATGCTCATAAAACTGATGATGTCATTTCGCGGAGATTAAACTGTTTTTGAGTCCAAAACTGAAAACTTTATCAATTCAGTTTTTTAAAAGATGTCTTACTTTTAAAAAAATATAAAAAAAAATAAAGAGCACACTACTAGATCGATGAATTTTGAATTTAAAACGATAAATTTTGTTCTCTCCGCCAGCATATAAATAAGTAACGTTATAAATGCTATGATTCCGTGTTAATAAATCATAATGGTCCCCGATGGTCCCCAAAATACGTGATTTTGGGTTAGTTGTGTTTAAAAATATGACATTAAAAAATAAATTTCATTTTTACGCGTGATTGTTTTGTACGGTATGAATTATAAACGAATGCAAATAACCGATCGTAAATCATGTGAATAATGATGATAAATTGTACAAATATTAAACCGTCAGTTTCAGAAAAGAATTTGCGAATAACAGATTTCCCAACGTAAAAATGGACCAAAAAATAAAATTGAATTGAAAACAAAAACTGACAAGATGATGATATATGGCAATCTGGGGAGGAAGTTTAAAACCTATTAAAGTTTTTCAGACGAGGACGACCTGCATTTTTGAGACGAACTAGAGTAATTTATAAATTAAAAATGAATCTGACAAGTAACAACCCAAAAAGGGAGTTTTTGTGTTCCGAACATTAAAGTTTAGTCTCGATCAATTTTCATTTTCTCTGTTTTGACTGATTCAATAATGCATGAATTATTAATGTTAGTAAAGATTTTCAGACAGATCCAGATCAAAGTTTTCTTCCATGTTTGTTATTCAAAAGTGAAGAATTTTCCTTTAATATATCCGAACATCGTAAACAAATCTACTTGTTATTCAGTCATCCGGAGGTCATAATAATTACGCCATTAAAAACGTTACGCTTTATATATTTCTATTTCTGTTCTTGGGAAGCAATGTGTTTATTTGAAAACTGCTAGGCAGCTTCGTATCACAAACGCAAATTGGCAAACAATTTCACAAAAAATCGTCCTGGTAACATGGAGCATTTGTTAATAGCGGTGTATATTTACACCACTCCTGACATTTTTATCGATGTGGAACTAAGCAACCTGTTATTAACTTCAGGCCTGCTAAATTAACCAATTTCAGCAATATGTATTCATGTTACTGGAGTAAAATGATTACGACATGAAAATGGTGTGACAATTGAATTGAATTGAAATTGAATAAACTTCACTTGTGAACCACGATTTTACTGATTGTTCTGAAAGTTTTTTTAAGTGATTTAAAAATAAACAAAATTCCGAATCGACTTGGAATACAATCCTATTCTCGAGTAATTGTTACCCAAATTTGTATATTATAACCAAACAACACACCTCATTTATCAAGGTAAAGTGTGATTAAAATTATTAAATGTGGGCACGTTTTGCACTGTGAAACGTTGAACAGTGACTCGTATTATACAACAGATGTATCAATGACAATGGAATATGTTAAGTCAACACTTATTCATGAAATATTTGATAAGAAAAACAAACAAATCGCCCATTAGATTAATGGTATAAATATAGATTAGGATTCTGAGACTCTCTGGGATCTCAGTTCTTTAAAGTACGTTCATCCGCACACATCAGCTATTTTATAAAAGGATTGTATTTTCAGACGAACATCTTTAAGGATTTAAAAAAAGGTTGTATACATATCTTAATATAATGATTTAATGTAACCAACAGCATAATAGGACCAAATTGTATGTGGAAGAAGACCCTGTAAAATCGAAATTTTCGTCCAATATAATTTCCCCGATCGCTTTCTGGGAAATTTTCTGATCAAAAAATTGTAAATCCATATCTTTGAATTTGTTCTTAAAATTTAAATTAGTCTCATAAATTCTCGTTTTGAATCCAGTTCTCTAAGCATTGTTCTGATAATTAATTTTAAATTAAACTTATTTGTTTAATCGAGTTAATAAAGTTTTAACTTGTGATCGAGCTATTCATCAAACACCATAAATACTATATTTGTCAATGATTTTTTTAATAGTTAATATCAATATTAATATTAATATCTCTTAGGTATATCGATAAATATGTCATCGTCACCATTTTTGCTGCTTGGAATATTTTTGATTGGTCTGCCCATATCACATGCAGGTATATAATAAATAAACCTAAATACATTCATATCTTGAATAACAAACGATAAGATTAGTTAAGCTGATAAGACGCGTAATAAATTTAATAAACGTCAAGTCCCTCAGACGAAATTAATCCAGATAAGTTTACTGAGCCCGTTCGCGACGACATTTCCTGAAATATTATATTGTGTAGTTGAGAACATTGATCAAAAATAAATTTTCGACGAAATAAGGTCAATGCATTGCTGTTGAGCTGGAAATGACCCCAAGGATCATTCAATGAACTCAACGAACGTAAAACCCCACGTTCAAACGCTAGCTTATGTTTATGAAATTCAACGGAAATTCAGTAATAAATTTCAATAAATGTGATGGCCCAGAGCGAAAATCAATGGTGTACAGGTAAAATCAATATTTACATATGTATGCTTTTTGTATGTCATTGGTTATATCTATTCAGAATTTAGATGATAATTTTATTTTATGAAAATGCTTGCATAGAAGTTTTCCTAATACATATTTGAAAGTGAAATGCTTTAAACCTCAAACGATTTAATGATTTCTGTAAAAATTCGATTTAGAGGACAAGGCTATAAGAAATCGTTAATGCCTGGGAATACGAAATCAACCAAAAAATATGACCAGTATATTACGGTGTATATATTAATATTTTACTCGTAGGAAAGATAGTTTGCTACTTCGGTAGTTGGTCCACATACAGGCCTGGAAATGGCAAATTTGATGTGGAAAACCTGGATCCTTCATTATGCACACATGCCATTTATGGATTTGCTGGTTTGGAGGCGGCAACAAACCACATTATTGCGTTGGATCCTTACAATGATTTGGAGGAAAATTTTGGCAAAGGTAAATATTTATCAGGCACATTTATTTCGACATATGTATAAGTAGCACAATTTGTAATAAAAGCGCACTTATTCAAATTATTTTTTTTTTCAACCGTATCCAGGAGCTTACAAGCGTTTCAACGCACTTAAGAAAAAAAATCCCCAATTAAAAACACTAATCGCAATCGGTGGTTGGAATGAGGGGTCCGAAAAATATTCAAAAATGGCCGCCAGCGCATCCAGTCGAATTGAATTTGCAAAATCTTGCGTGGATTTCGTTAGAAAATACGACTTTAACGGACTCGGTAAGTCGTTAATAAACTTGTTATCGTATGCACTAAAAATAAACGAATACTTCATCAAATTTCCTCTATTTCTCCAGATGTCGACTGGGAATACCCTGGTGCCAGAGGTGGAAATGCTACAGATAAGCAAAATCATGTTCTACTGCTCAAGGTAATTAATAAACAGGGCAATAAAGGCTTGACCATCTCATGATTACTGTATTTGGATCACCCTGATCGAGATATCGGTTATTACTCGTACTAATATTGAGCAATTGCTGTATACGTTTCAAAATAGTTTTACTGAAGTTTTTGTCATATGGTTATTTTTACGTTTAATTAGGAACTAAGGAAACAGTTTAATCCATATGGATATCTGCTGACCTCTGCTGTAGCAGCGGGAAAATCAACTATTGACGCTGCTTATGATATAAAAGCCATGTTCCAGTAAGTCATTAGAGAGATTGAGCCAGCCAACGCCTTAACGTTAACCTTAACGTTAGAGGCCGGAAGGGAAAAACCACGCATGCGCACTCATGACGTTCAGTTAGTTTATTGGGTAGTTCAGTCCGTGGCTCCTCCCTTCCCGCCTTTAGCGTCAAGGTTAACGTTAAGGCATTGGCTGGCTCAAACGCTCTATTCACACGCTACGTTAAATGCGAGAATTCCACGGAATTTCATATTTTACGGTTAAATTAGATATCTGGACTTTGCCAATTTGATGGCATATGATTATTTCGGACCATGGGATTCGATCACAGGACACAATGCTCCTCTTAAAGCGTATGCTAAAGATACAGCAGACAGATTGGTCATGAATGTGGTAGGTTTTTCTTACTACAACCTACCCCCCCCCCCCCTCTCTCTTGAGGACGTCCTATTTGAATGACCCCTTACTAAGATTTATAAGTTGTTTATTTTAATTTTAACAGGAGTATTCCGTAAAATACTGGCTAAGTTTGGGAGCCCCGAAAGAAAAGTTGGTTCTGGGAATGGGCAGTTATGGGCGATCGTTCACGCTTACTAACCCTGCCCAAAATGGCCCTCGTCAACCTGCACTGGGCCCTGGAACTGCTGGTCCTTACACGAGAGAAGCGGGCAATTTGGGCTATAATGAGGCGAGTATATACTGCATATCCCCGAATTTGAGAATTCAATCATACGATATCAAAATACTTTTTTTTTCAGATTTGCGAATCCATGAAAACCACCAAGTGGACGGCGGTTTGGGACACTGATTCCCAAGCGTACTACGCCTATAAAAACAACCAATGGGTGGGCTACGATGACCCAAAAAGCATAAAAATTAAGGTATATATATATGTATATTTTGACATTTTACTGAATATGCTAAGAATGATCGCTCGGGTTATCTAAATGTCCTTCTTCATCCTAACGATAAACTTTCTTTACGAACAGTGCGAATTCGCCAAATCAATGGGCCTCACCGGTGTCATGCTTTGGTCCGCTGAAACTGACGATTTCCGTGGAATCTGTTCAGCAACCAAATTTCCCCTGCTGAAAGTGATGAACGAAGTAATTCGAGGAATTTAATGCTTCAGAAACGCAAGAAACCCTCGCGTATTTCAATCTCATTCGCAGAAGGAAACAAAACAATCTCAGAAGTTTCTCGCAAATAATTAACACGTAAATATTTGGAATTCCTGTTAATGATGGATACGTATATATCGCTACAATGAATATTATGCACTAAATCAAGTAGTAGTAGTAGTAATCACATTATTGGATCTCACACATTAATAACAAATATTAAAATTTTGATTTAAGTTGTATGTTTTGAAAAATTAAAATGCGGTTAATAGTCTAAAAATCTATATATATAAATGTTTTTAATCATTTAATAGATCATAAACACGACATAATAAACGAGAGAATTTAGGGTGGTGCAATTAATAAATCGATAACCTAATACTGTACATTATTAAATGCTTCACAGAGAAATGTCAAAAGCTGATTAAAATTGAAGGCTCACAGCAACCACCTGCAATTAATTTAACTCGAGTGTGGTCTTGCCTCTTTGGTAAACACATTTATTTTATCGTTATGTAACCATATCAAAACCATATCATTCGTTTAGATGTGTTGCCTCAAAAATTTCAAAAAGTTAAATTATCAATGTGAATGCGAATGATGGTTAAGGACACACGATGGCTCAGAGAGTAAAACTGCTGAATTTGAAAAATCTTTTATTCAAATATCCTACTTTGTCAAAATTTCGCTCTGATGACAGCTATTTTATGGCTCGCAATTTAACCAAATGTTACGAGCCAATAACATTCCTCCTAAATCTCACCGGTATCAGAATAAGCTTCGAAACCAAAACCGACGGAATATTTTACAAAATCTACCGTCTATTACTAATAATTTACAGCTCCTTCTGCGTGCTGGTATCGGTTTATGGATTGTTTAAATTAATAAGTTTTCGGCAATTTCATTCCTTCAGCTACTCGCCTTTGTACAATATCGACCAATTCATCAGTTGTGCCATGCTGGCGCACATCACCATGAAGGGAAAACTAATAGTATCAAATCTTAAGGAATTGCAAAATTTGACTAAATCCACCATCGCCAATTTAAAATCTTATTCGAAAATCCGCCTTTTGTCAACTGCTTTTGCCCTCGAGTGTTCCGCCATCTTTTGTCTTCGTCTTACACTATTGTTTTTGTACGGCTACATAGCCAAAGAGGGTGGATTTAGCACCTTTTATTTCGAGCTACCCAGTCCCGGATTACTTATCGAAAAAAGCATCGGTTACGTCACACTGACCATCCATAATATAATCGTTTTGGGGGTCAATTTGTACGCATCTTTGATCGCCATAATTTACTACACCGTGTCTCTCTGTACACAAAACGTCAACGACAGACTCAAGATGGCTGCCGTCGGCCATATTACTCCTCACGATTTCTACGTTTATCAGAAAAAACAACAGCGAATCAGCAAGTTTGTACGTCAAACGAACGATGTTTTTTCACCGGTCATCTTGATACTGATTTGCACCAAAACTCTCCAATTTGTGACTGGATTCAAGCAGACGAAACAACTGCTAATGGTTCGAAATGTCATCGATGGTTACACTGAAAGACTTTACGTTTCAGTGGAAGTATTTGCAATCATTGGTGCAGCCATTGGTGTTATTCTCAGCATTTCTCTAACTGCAGGAAAATTACACTCAAAAGTAAGATGAATTAATCTGTTTTGGATGGAAGACGTTTAATAAAACATCATCAAATATTCCGTAACTTAATCTGATTACATACAGAAATTGCTTAGTTTAAAGTCGATTTGCATACAATCAATAGAGTTTGAGCCAGCCAACGCCTTAACGTTAACTTTAACTTCAACGGCAGGAAGGGAGGAGCCAAGGACTTAACTATCCAATGAATTAACTGAACGTCGCGCGCACTCATGCCGTTTATTGAGTTCATTGGGTAGTTAAGTCCGGGGCTCCTCACTTCCCGACGTTAACGTTAAGGTTAACGTTAAGGTGTTGGCTGGCTCAAACTCTCTATTGATGGACGTCCTCAAGAGGGGGTAGGGGGGAAAACCATTAAGGACGTCCACTAATGGTTTTTTCTTAGTCTTTAGATTTTCTGTTTAATTGAGTTTTAAAGGTCAGTGAAAGGGAAAAGGGACACCGGAAGGAATGTGTCCACCCCAGTCCAAAATGCACTTGAAATTTTAAAACCTCGGGAAAGTCGCAAATTATGCTTAACTTTGTGTTGGAATGCTGGAATTTTCCTTCGAGGTCAGGGAATTTCCGTTAATCAGAAAAAAAACTGGAAAAATGTCGTGGAATTGGCAGCTTGAAAGGTGCTTGAAAATTTATAAGATGGGCCTTTGTATGTTCTGGACACCCTAATTTTCAAAAAGATTAAGGACATCTATGAGGAGGGGGGTGGAATTCTGGGCCAAAATGGATAAAATGGGCACCGTGTGGACAGGGGGTAGGGGGAAAAGGGGTAACTTTTTGAAGGACGTTCTTTTTGAATGGCCCCTTAACGTATTCGTACATGTATACTTTGCTGAATATTGAAATTCAAGCAGACTAACGTCTCGTTTTTTAACATTTTGGCGTAATTTTCAGACACAAGAAGGCATCGATTTATCGCTCGATTTATGTTTTGAAAGTCCAGACATCTACGCTCAAAGACCGACAGATTTATTCAAAGTAATATGCATAAGTGAAAAAAATTCGCCAATAAAAAGCACAATAAAATCATAAAACGGAGCACGGTAAAAGCAGACGTTATTAAACTTATTTTCAGAGCAGCCAAGTTACGGCCCTTTTCTCTGCCCAAAGGTTAATTTCTCCAGTGAGCATCACAGCCTCCGGTTTCTTCACCATTAATTACAATTTATTGTTCGTGGTAAGACAATTATTTATTAAGCCCAAACCACCCATTTATTTGAATTTGTTTCTTAATACCGTTAATTACCATCGCTAAAACCATTCTTTATGCAGGTTATCAGTACTACCGTTACGTATGTGGCTCTTATTCCAGATAATCGGCATACTAACGCATAATTTGCCCATCCTGCACTTAATTAGGTATGTCTATTTGAATTTTCATATTTAATCAACTTGTACCTCAATTTAAAGTAAAGATGCAATTAGTACAATTTTATAAGTTCAGTTAAATTTCTCTTATTATTATTCTTATTATTCTGCGAATTTCACTTATGTACATCCATTTAGTTAATTAGCAAATCTTTGGATAGATAAACGATTCATTTTTTTTTGTTTCTTGTAAATTCCAGGTATCGTAGCTACTTTAAAGTCCAGAGTTGGGCAAAATTGGTACTCATGAGTAGAAGTTCCGATTACGATTGCAGTGGAATCACACTTTTTGGAGATCCAACTTTTAAAAAAAATTAAGGACGTCTTTGAGGAAGGGGGAGGGGAGGTCTGGGCTAAAATGGACACCGTGTGGACAGGGGATAGGTGGATGGTCAATTTTTGAAGGAATTTTTGAGACGTCCTTTTTAAATTGACCCTTAGCATTGTCATTGTGAGCCTTAACAAAGTCTCATTTAGTATTGAAGGTGACTTTACCATATTTATATCAGACGGGTCACTCTGAATATAGCACTGTCTCGTAATAAAAATAATTGACAAATGGTGGGGTAAACATAACACGCAAAGTATTCGTAAACAACTTAGAAATGCATTACAATAATTATATTTAACGAGAAAAATGCATGGGCGATGACTCGGTATATAAACTAATTTTGTTCACACCCAAAAGATGATTAATCAGATTTGATCGGGACATTACATAAAACTCGCTCATATTCTTCAAGAAAATAATGCACAAATTATAAAGTTACGGTTTAGGCTGGTAATATAAAAAAAATTCCCTTTCAAAACCAACTCATAATAGTAGTCTAACATGGATATTTCGAGAAAAACGCCAAAAGTTAATTTGAAATCAGATTACGGTCATCACATTGACGTAAAAAAATGGATTAATTTGGATTACGAATATTTCGTAAAAAGTTATCGAGCAATCATTACAGTCCTGAAACTAACGGGCATCAAAATAGATTTGAAAAACGACAAATGGGATGGATTGTACTACAAAATTAATCGTATCATTCTAATAATTTACAGCATTTATACAATTGTGTTGAGCGCTTACGGCACCGTGCAAATCATGGCTTCCTCGAAGAAACAGCACAAGTTTGATTTTTCACTATTGTACAATATAGATCAAGTCATTACTTTAATAATATTAATTCATTGGTCGAGCAAAGGTCGTAAAGTAATTTTTGTTCTAAAACAATTGGCCCACTTATTGGAGTCTTTAAATGTCGACGCAACGTCTTATAGAAACATCCGTCGACTATCGATAGTTTTAGAAATAATGGCGTTAACAACCACTTGTTTTATGTGCGTTACAGTGGCACACAGACTGTTTTTTTACGAAAAAATTAACGGCGAAATGGAGCTGTCGAAACATTTATTCGGACTTCAAAATCTTGAGCGAAACTTTGCAAAATTCGTTCAAATAATAATGGGCGTTGAATACGCGGTACTCGCATTGTGCGTTAACACTTATTCGTCACTAATCGTAGTAGTTATCTACACAATATACGTCTGTTTGGTCAATTTAAATAAAATGCTAGTGATGACAGCCGGTAACAATGTTACCCTTAGACATTTCCGGGCTTTTCAAAAGAAGTATCAAGAAGTCGACGAAATGGTTCAACGGATAAACGACGTGTTTTCACCCATCGTGTTAATTGTGGTGTGCATTAAAACGATGAAAATCGTGATAGGATTCAAAGAGTTAAAGACCACCATCAAACTGTTCAACTGCAATGAACTCGAAGTACTTCAAAATACGAACTTAATCGTTACATTTTCGATGACAGTTTTAATTTTTTGTATATTAACACTGACAGCTGGCAAGTTATACACTCAGGTAACAAAATCCACTTAATTCAAAAAGCAAAACTTAAAAAATAATAATATCAACAATAATAGTAAAATGCAAAATTAATTGTATCCTTTGGTACTTAGGGTCCATTAAAAAATAACGTCCTCAAGAGAGGGTAGGGCTGAGGGGATCCCATACTCGATTTGAATGTGTGGGAAACTTACTTTTAATGGGTCTATTCCGACTACACTGATTACCTGAATTAATTTTTTTGATAATATTGTCTCATTTTAATTGTAGGCCCAAACATGCTTTAAATTTATGCTAAATATAAGTTTGGAAAATCCTGATATCTATTCGGACAAATTAATTAACATTTTCAAGGTAAGATTCACAATATGTGTTTAGAAAGTGACGTACAACGTCAAACTGCTACAATATTTTAAAATGCGGACAAATTTCAGAGTTGCCATTTGACTACACTGTTTTTGGCCCAACGTTTAACGACGCCAGTAGGAATCACTGCATCAGATCTATTCATAATTAACTACAATTTCTTCTTTGTGGTGAGTTTTAAATCGTTAGAGAGATTGAGCCAGCCAACGCCTTAACGTTAACCTTAACGTTAGAGGCGGGAAGGGACTAAACTACCCAATGAGCTAACTAAACGTCATGAGTGCGCATGCGTGGTTCTTCCCTTCCCGCATCTAACGTTAAGGTTACCGTTAAGGCGTTGGCTGGCTCAAACTCTCTCTTATTGAAATATATTAATTTCTTTGTGGTGAGTTTTAAATCATTATTGAAATATATTAATTATCATAATGTATTTTTTCAGGTCATCAGTACGTCTGTGACTTCCGTTACTCTCATACCGGACATAATGTAAAAATACATTTGCACAAACTGAGACATAGCAACCTGTACACCCTTTAATATTTAGTCGACTCTTCCTTCACGTGCATGCATTCCATTTTGGAACGCGCTGTTATTCTATTTTTTGTTCGTTGCCTATAAAAGGAGCTCGCAGCCAATGTTCATTGCCTATCTTGCCTAAGAGCGGCCGCGAGAGCAACCTTGCCTCGTATATATAATAAACTTGTTGTGAAACCTCTACAAATGTCTCCTGGTCTCTTATTCAATAGACGCAACAATCTTAGTCGCAAATAGGACCCATCAGTTATTTAGTAAAGTGTAATAGATGCCGAAAGGACGGAGTACGGAATAACATTATATTCCTTTGCAGATTACCGTAATGAGTCTGGAAATATATGGCATCAGGAACAACCCCTTGCTTTTCAGCACTTCCCCTGAGATTTGACAAGGAACCCTACTGGTCCACCATAAAACGTCATTCAATGGAGAAATTGAAATCAGCTCTGCATTACATCAGTATATTGATTTTACTAGACAGATCTGGTTAGAAATGTCGTTATACCAGAGCATATACATCAGCGAACGTATCATTATAAAATAATGTATAGACAAACTGAAAATGCATTATACAAATGACGTTTACGAGAAATATTAATGCGTGTGCTTTGTACATTATTTACATACACCGTATTTTGTTCCTCCTACAGCAAACATACTTAAGTTTAGGCACTAATTCATTCGCATATACAATTTGTTATAAATTGTTATAACTAGCTATCTCATACATTTTAAGGTACTGAATGATGAAGTTTAAGGTATGGCTATGAAAATTCTGAATTTTTAATCAATATTGCATTAACGGTGGAACTTTTTTTTAAAAAAACTTGTTAACATATTTTTAAATCACGATTATTCAATTTAGAGATTTCATTATTTTAAACGTTGTGAAAGCACAGGCAAGTTCTACCAATGGCTAACACAATGCCAACATCGAAGGTTGAAATAATTTCGCAAACTGAATATCGACATACATTCGATGATAATAACAAATGGAATATGGCTGATTACGAGAATTTTTGCAAAAGCTACAATCCAATAATAACCACGATGAGATTAATTGGGATAAACATGGCTTTGAAAAGCGACAAAAGCGATGGATTGTTCTACAAAATCTATCGTATCGTACTAATATTGTATTGCATTTACAATATGGCAGCGAGTGCTAAAGCCTTAATGCGAATGATTGTTTTCACGGATGAATCTGAGAAATTTGAATTCGGAGCCCTTTTATACATCGACCAAATCATCAGTTTGATCATCCTAATTCATTGGTTCGCAAAAGGTCAAGAAGTTATTTCTGCCTTGAAGCAAATGGCACGTCTTTTCGAATCCTTAAACAGGAACGATAAATCTTATAAAAACATTCTTCGCCTATCAATAATCTTACTAGTAGTGTCGTTAACAGTCACTTGTGCAATGTGCATTTCGGTAGTTGTCAGAATGGTTTATTACGAACAAATACATGGCGAGTTAGAATTTTCAAATTTCGTATTCGGACTTCCTTATCCCGACAAATGGTCTGGCAGAATTATGCTTTTAGTGATGGGTTTTCTGTACGCCATTCTCATTTTGAGCGTTAATTTATACGCCACGCTTCTCGTTGTGCTTAGTTACACGTTGTACACCTGTTTTGCCAACCTGAACGCCATTTTAACAATGGCAGCCAGCCGCCATATTACCCTCGGACATTTACTTACCTATCAAAAAAAGCATCAAGAAATAAACGCGATGGTTCAACGAATAAACGAAGCCTTCTCGCCGATCGTTTTATCGCTGGCGTGTATTAAAACGACGCAAATTGTAATGGGATTTAAACAATTGAAATACACCTTGAATACGCCCTATCAAGACGACCTACAAATACTTTACTCCATATGCTCGAGTATGATATTTGTTACGACAGTTTTCATGGTTTGCTTCGTGGCATTGGCTGCTGGAAAATTATACACACAAGTAAGTAGTACAGCACTCTAAGAGGCCGTTCAAAAAGAATGTCCTCAAGAGGGGTTTGGGGGTCTGCTGGCAAGTGGACACCATGTGGACAGGGGAGAAGCCATTTTGGATGTCCATTAATGATGGCATTTTTTAGTTTTTAGTGAAGTTTTAAAGATTAGTGAAAGGGGGAAAAGACAACAGAAGAATATGTGTGCCCTGGGCTAAAAGGACACAGTGTGGACAGTGGGTGGGTGGGTAAGGGTCAATTTTTGAAGGAATTTCGAGGACATCTTTTTTGAATGGCCCCAAAAGAAAACCAATACACGCAATGTTACAATTTTCAAAAATCACTAATAATAAATTTCATTTTTTAAACCAACATAGCCGAGGGGGGAAACTTAAGTCTCATAATTTTACATAGCAATCGAATCCCGAACAAAAACTTCCTAACTTATTCCTGCTGTTCAAAAGCATACACTAAATCTTGTTAGTGTGCTCGTGATAGAATCCTATTAGCAAGTATAATTTAACGTCTGGAAATCGAAAATAAATACAGTAACTCTTTTACATAATACATTGAATATATTAGTAGTTATTTTCTACCACATTATCCAATGCCACACAATGTTGAGGCAACATCCCCCGGAGTATTTCAAAAGAATGCAAATCCGATATTTTTCCAATTTATAGACTTTTTCCAAGAAAAGTGTATTAGGGAAATATTGTGTGTCGGCGACCATATAATCCAAAATGGAGAGTGGATTACCTTTTGTCTATTATTTTCAGGCCCAAAAATCCTTCCAGTTACTGCTGAATATTAGTCTGGAAAACTCCGAAATTTATGCAGACAGACTGGCAAATATTTTACAGGTGAGATATATTACATTAAATGCGTTGAAAATGGAACGAGCGTCACGTGCACGTGCCATGAAGAACGTGCTGCTGTTCTTAATTGGAATTGTTGTTCTTAATTTCAAATTCAAATTAGTCTTTGGAATTCACGGTTCGAATTCAGTTTTCTCTCGATTGTTCTGCTAATTAATGTTAAATTAAACTCGTTTTAGTTGAACACTTGAGACTTGTTCACACTAAATCTTAGTATTATTAAACGATAATTCCAGAGCTGTCACGTGACAACGCTGTTTTCAGCTCATCGTATGACGTCTCCAGTGGGAATTACAGCATCGGATCTCTTTGTCATAAATTATAATTGCTTGTTCTTGGTAAGTCGTGCATTTTTTTGGTTTTTTTTTTTACAAATGAGTACTATCTGTACAAATCGATTGAAACTTGTTCATATTTTTCAGGTTATAAGTACAGCAGTGAGTTACGTCACTCTCATACCTGACTAAATATCAGTATGCGGACAAATTAAATGTTTGTTGGAATTGGAACGCCTCCCTGCACGTGCTGTTATTCTTAATCGGAACTTGTTGTTCGAATTCTAATTAGTCTCTTCCGGTTCGCTTTGGATTGTTCAGCTAATTGATGTTAAATTAAACTTGTTTTGTTCAGTTTGCATAACTTCTGATCAAGTTATTCGTCAATTTTCAATAACTGTACAAATGGATTCGTATTGATTTCAGATCCGGTGTTTGTGAATATTCAAAATGGTTAACACTTGAGATTTTTTGCACATTTTTCCTATAACGAGATAATATGTTTCACAGCATCTAACTTTCCCAAAAATAAACATCTATAAAATGTATGCAATGTCTAGGTTAATTTGTTTCGTGAAATTTCCACGACATTGAAGTCAACACGAAAAGTAAACATGAGGGTATTTTATAAACCTTCTGAGGTACTATTACTTGATAGCTCGCAAGAAAAAACACTAAAATGCCACCAACTCCAAGGTCTTAAGAACACCATTAAGGTATTCCCATAACAACCAAAACAGATAATTTTCGTTAATACTATTTAGATAATAAATTAGAAATGCATTAGAAAAATTAAACGTAGAAGCAAATGTCACTATAGTAACGTCTTGATCGCGTGTTAATTTAAACGTGAGATATGTAGATACTATAATTTGCATAAACTAACTTTATTGAAGATAGCAGTCCAGTTTTTACTCGTGGAGATCACAATCGCAATACCAAAACAAAAAGTTCATTTTAAAACATCGACTTAATCTCGCTGTTTTACACAGATTGAATTTTCAACTTCGACATCGTCAACGGAAACAAGAATGGCTCGAGTAAAGCCAGCGTCAAAAATTGCAATAATTTCGATGGTCGATTTTCAGCACACCATTGAGGAAAAAGAATGGGCTATCACCGATTACGATTATTTCGTCAAAAGTTACCAGCCTGTAATAACAGCGTTGAAACTATCCGGGATTAAAATCGATTTGAAAAACAATCAAAACGACGGGCCTTTCTACAAAATCTACCGACTCGTGTTGGTGTTGTACAGCATTTTCAACATTTTATTGAGCATAACTGCGACTGTTCAAATAGTAATTTCCTTGAGAGAATCGAAAAAGCTCGATTTCTGCGCATTGTTTTATATCGACCAAGTCATCAGTTTGGTGATTTTAGGTCACTGGTCAAGACAGGGTAAGAAAATAGTGATCGTCTTGAAGCAACTGGCCCTCCTGTTTGAATCTTTCAACGTTGATCATACAGGTTATAAGAACATCCGTCAATTAAGTATAACTTTAACATCGGTGTTGTTAGTAAATGCGAGTGTTATGTTTCTCGTTATCATACTCCGGATTGTGTATTACGATGAAAATTTTTACGAAGAGGAATTTCCGAAAGTTTATTTCGGTCTTCCTTTTCCGGGATTTTTCCTCGGACAAATCGCTCTTGTATCGTTCGACGCTATATATACCCTTCTCGTTATGTGCGTTCATTCGTACACATCACTGATCATAGTAATTAGTTTTACTTTACACACGTGTTTCGTCAATTTGAATGCGATGTTATCAAAGTCTGCCAAGAGTCATTTAACTCTTCATGATTTTTACGTATTTCAAAAGAAGCATCAGCGCATCAAGGCAATGATCCAGAAAGTAAACGCCACATTTTCGCCGGTTATTTTAACACTGGCATGTATCAAAACTTTGCAAATTGTGATGGGATTCAAAGACTTGAAAAACATCGTGAAAACGTCAAATCACGACGTCATCGAAACGCTTTATTACGCGTACTCGGTCGTATTGTTCATCGAGGCAAGCTTCATGATTTGCGGCATCACAATTGCAGCTGGAAAGTTATACGTCCAGGTGAGAATAAATAATCTAGTCTATACCACAGAGTGTTATACTATTTGGTTAAATAAGTATGATCATGTCTGTACATATGAGGTAGTATCTGTATCATTCCGGGTTGAAAAGTTATATATGGACATGCTTTATGTTATATGTATTTATGGACATTATTTGCTAAATTATTAATTCAGTTTTGATTTTTAGGCACAAAAATGTTTCGATTTGCTGCTGGATGTAAGTCTAGAAAACCCCGAAATCTATTCAGAAACAACACGGGGCATCTATAAGGTAAGATAAGAATAATCAAATTAGTCATTAATTTGAAATTATCAAATTGTTTGAGAAGTTGCACTAAGCTACGGTTAGTGTCATCGTATAATAAAACTGGGCTTAATGTGTTGTATAATATTTTGAAACCAAATGTTGATACAACATTCCGATCAATAGAAAGGCTATGAAAAATGTCGTTACATTTCAGAGTTGTCACCTGGCAACGCTGTTTTCCGCTCACCGTTTGGTGTCGCCAGTAGGCATCACTGCATCTGATCTTTTCATAATTAATTACAATTTTTTGTTTTTGGTAAGTTATACGAACTCTATAAGAACAAGTGTTAAAAGTTAAAATACTACACAATTAAAATGTTCTTGAATTCGGTTTTTTCAGGTTGTCAGTACAACTGTGACCTATGTGACCCTCATACCAGACTGAATAGCAGATGAATTTAAATTAATTCACGGTTGTGGTTGAACAGTTGTAGGCGTTGAAATTAGAGAGTTTGAGCTAGCCAACGTTAACGAAACGAGAACGAGAACGAGAAACAGCGCTGGCGGCCCGGAATGTCAAGGACTACCGTATGCGAAGCATGGCATTCCAATGCGATTCCGGCCTGCCAGCGCTGTTTCTCGTTATCGTTATCGTTTCGTTAACGTTGGCTGGCTCAAACTCTCTAATAGACAGTTTTAGCATGCCAACTTCTTTATACTTACCTTAACTTTAATGGTGGGAAGGGAATAACCACGCATGCGTAACCATTACGTTCAGTTAGTTCATTGGGTAGTTCAAAGCGTGGCTCCTCCCTTCTCGCCATTAAAGTTAAGGTAAGTATAAAGACGTTGGCATGCTCAAACTGTCTATTGTGTGATCAACAAACTACTGGACTGTTTCACTGTAAAGTTTGTTATCTAATGAGGTTTTTATTACTACCCTATTATGGGTATGTACCACCTTCTGTAATTGCTTGCATTAATAACAGAATTGAGGACTGTATTTCCATAACAACTAAACTGCATTAGAAAAATTAAACGTACCTGGAGGCCCCTGTAACTATAGTAACGTCTCTCTAATATCAATTTAAACATGCGAAGTAGACACTTTAATTTACATAAACTGTGTAGATTAAACATTGCTTATGCAACACAATAGTTATTACTCGTAGAGCCCTCAATCGCATTACTCCGACTAAATAAAATTGATCTAAAAAATGTACTTGCTCGTGCTATTTTGTCACCGATTTGTTTTTTAACTTCGACATTATCAACGAAAATAAAATGGCTCATTTAAGGTCAACTTCAAAAATTGAAATAATTTCTTTGGACGATGATGTGAAAAGCATTGAGGAAAACACGTGGACAATAACCGATTACGATTATTTCATCAAAAGCTACCAGCCTGTAATAACAGCGTTGAAACTATCCGGAATTAAAATCGATTTGAAAAACAATCAAAACGATGGACTTTTCTACAAAATCAATCGACTCGTGTTGGTGTTGTACAGCATTTACAACATCTTTGTGAGTATATCAGCCGTTGTACAAATGGTAATGTCCATGAGAGAATCAAAAAAGCTCGATTTCGGCCCATTGTTTTATATCGACCAAGTCATCAGTTTGGTGATTTTAGGTCACTGGTCAAGACAGGGTAAGAAAATAGTGATCGTCATGAAGCAACTGGTCCACCTTTTCGAAACTTTAAATGTCGATGATACGAGTTACAGGCATATCCGTCACTTAAGTATCACACTAACATCGATGTTGTTAATAAATACGAGTTTAATGTTTATTCTTATCTTACTCAGGATTGCGTTTTATGATAAAACTTTTTACAAACAGGATTTTTCGGTAATTTACTTCGGACTTTCTGTCCCTGAAATTTTCTACGGAAGAATTGCTATTTTGTCGTACGACAGCACATATATCCTTCTCGTTATGTGCGTTCATTCTTACACCTCACTGATCATAATAATTAGTTTTACTTTACACAAATGTTTCGTCAATCTGAATACAATGTTATCGACGTCTGCCAAGGGCCATTTCACTTGTCAAGATTTGCACAAATTTCAAAAGAAACATCAGCGCATCAAGGCAATGATCCAGAAGATAAATACCACATTTTCGCCGGTTATTTTAATATTGGCATGCATCAAAACTTGGCAAATTGTGATGGGAGTCAAAGAATTTAAAAACATCTTGAAAACGTCTCAAAACGGTATCCCAGAAATGCTCGATTATTCATTCTCAATTGTTACGTTCATCGAAGCAAGCTTCATTATTTGCGGCTTGACAGTTGCTACTGGAAAGTTATACACCCAGGTAAGAAGAAATATCATGTTTAATATGCAAAAAATCTTATGGCCATCCATATTTCAATGCACAAAGCCTGCATGTATACTGTATAAAAATGCTATTTCCCAGTGATTTTTGTACCATTTCCCCGTGAATATTACGATATTCACGGCGAAATGGTACAAAAATCTATCAAACGTGCATTTGATTAATTGCACGAAATAGAAGTAATTTTAACACTTTTCATTTGGTTAAGAATTAATTCAGTTTTGATTTTCAGGCCCAAAAATGTTTCGATTTGCTGCTGGATGTATGTCTTGAAAACCCTGAAATCTATTCAGAAAGAATACGGGGTATTTTCAAGGTAAGATAAACATGTAGTACAAGACTACCCAGAATATGACAGAAGAATACCCAAATGAAATTATCGAATACACAATTAAAACTATGATTAGTGTTATCTTGCATGCTGTACTGCATACTTGAATGTATACAATAGAAAAAAATTGTTACATTTCAGAGTTGTCACCTTGCAACACTGTTTTCTGCCCAACGATTGGTGTCGCCTGTTGGCATCACTGCATCTGATCTTTTCATCATTAATTACAATTTTTTGTTTTTGGTAAGTTATGCCAACTCGATACGAACAAGTATTTAAAGTTCAAATACTCGACAACCAACATAATCTTCAATTATTTTTTTCAGGTTGTCAGTACAGCTGTGACCTACGTAACCCTCATACCAGACTGAATGGCTGATAGAGTATAGTTTTAATATACGAGTATCAAGGAGGGACAAGTTTAATTACAAAGATATTATTAATTAAACAGTACCTTAAGGGTGATGGTTCTGCCTTAGACAGTTTTGGAATGTCATACGAATGTAATACCATACCTATGACATTCCAGCCAGCTAATGCTGTTCAGACTTATCCTCAAGCTGCTTTTATGTTCCCTCATCAAAATTATGTTTTTTTAATACAACATTAATTGAACTTTTCGCTGCTAATAAAGTAAGTTTAATTTAACATTAATTCAATTTAACATTAATTCAATTTAATAACATTTAATTAAACATGGATTCGAAAGACTAATTCGAATAAGAAATTCAAATTAAGAAGAACAGCACGTTCTTCGTAGCACGTGACGCGCGTGGAGGCGTTCCAATTTCAACAAGAGTGTCAGTTATTACTGCAGATCAAAATCCCTATGCTCTTCAACCATTATTCAACATATTACTATTCATGAATATATTTTATGGTAACTTCAACGATGTATTTTATTGACCATTTCATTTCGAGTATGTCACTAAAGGCGCAGGTCATGTAGGCCATTGCATATACATGTACTACATATGTAGTAAACGGTTTTTAAACCAGTATCATGGAGGCGTAAACCAACCATGAGTACGAACCATATGACATAATCGATAGGAAAACTAGACAAAATAATATATAGTTTGTAAACAACTCCACTTGCAGCATAAAAATTGGATGAACATTACGGTGCAGATGACATTGTTTGCATTTACTTTGTCACTCGTGTAGTAAACAAACTCGTATAATGATCAATAAATATAATGAAATTTTGTGATCCAACTGTGCAGTGCAAGACACTCAAAACCACTCAAAACTACTCAAAACCAGCACTTTATAATTCCCACTTGAACAATTGTGATCAAAATTGAAATCTAATATACCTCCAAAATATAATATCCATTATTTTTAGTCGTAAATCTGAAATACGATGAACGGAATAACATCAAATTCTGAAATAATAGTGGTGTCACATTATGACCATAAGTTCGATGAAAGGAAATGGACTTTCGAAGATTACGAGAATTTCAGCAAAAGTTACAATCCTATATTAATCGCACTGAAATTCATCGGTATTGAAATCGACTTGAAAAAGGACAAAAGCGATGGCGTGATCTACAAAAGTTATCGCATTTTACTCATACTGTACAGCGTTTACAGTATAGCAGTGAGCGTAAACGCCTTCGTGAAAATTATATATTCCCTTAAGGAATCGCAGAAGCTCGATTTCGGCGGATTATTTTACATCGACCAAGTCATCAGTTTCATTATCTTAACGCATTGGTCGAGAAAAGGTCGGAAAGTAGTTTCCGTCTTAAAAAAATTGGCACATCTATTCGAGTCGTTTAACGTTAACGACACACGGTACAAAAGCATTCGTTACTTGTCCGTAACTCTGTTACTAGTGTCGCTGTCTCACACTTTCTTTCACTTGATCATTTGGATAATAAGGCTGACGTATTACGAACAATTTGATAAAGAAGTAGAATATTCGAAGTTTTATTTCGGGATTCCCAATCCCGGAATCACCACTGCGAGAATTATTCTGAGCACATCGAGCATTTTATACGCCATTCTCGTTTTGTGCGTTAATTTATATTCTTCCTTCATCGTTGTTATCAGCTACACCGTGTACACCTGCTTCGTTAATTTAAATAAAATGATTAAAATGGCCACCCATCGCCATATTAACCTAAGAGATTTCACCGAATTTCAAAAGAAACATCAGCGAATCTCCGAAATAGTCGAAGGCATGAATACGGTATTTTCGCCGGTTATTTTAACCCTGACCAGTATTAAAACAATGCAAATCGTGATGGGCTGCAAGGATTTGAAATTTCAATTGTCACAAACAAATCACCACGGAGTTAGAATGGTTGAACCATTTTATTCGACTATGCTGCTTTTATCGTCCATTTTCGCAATCTGCGTACTGGCTTTATCGGCTGGAAAATTATTCACTCAGGTAAGATATCAAACAAATTTAACTTAATTTTTTCTCAGAATATGGCATCGTTCACGATGAAAACAAATGGATTAAAGCCGATTACGAACATTTTTCCCGAAAGCTGCCGAGCTGTAATAGACTTAGTATCAATACGAACCGGTGTTATTAATATCATGGTGGAAATTACAGCTTCCAAGAATGAATCTTAGAAGCTTAACTTCGGAGGAATGTTTATTTCATAAAATATTCTAGTCTTTAATTGCCAATATTGCATCTTGTAACACAGTGGTTATCAACTGTTGTGTCATATGCAAACAAATGTGACGCAAAGGGTTCCAAGTCTTGTCGCGGAAATGTCAAAAAGATTTAATTTAAGTTTTTATGAAAAAAAAATGTCATTCCTTCTTTTGTTCAGGAATTTCGTACTGTATTTATTGTTATTTACCCCACAATTTCATGAATCTCTGCATACAGCACAAAGTTTTATAAAGCAGCGAAAATGTCAACACGTCAACATTTTTTTATATTTTCAGGCTCAAAAGTGTTTCAGTTTGTTACTTAATATAAGTCTGCGAAATACTGACATCTATTCCGACAGATTGATAAACGTAATCGAGGTAAGTAACAACGTTAGAGAGATTGAGCCAGCCAAAACCTTAACGTTAACCTTAACGTTAGAGGCGGGAAGGGAGGAGCCACGGACTGAACTACCCAATAAATAAGAGAACGTTGGCTGGCTCAATCTCTCTACTAATCTGCATATTTTTATTCTAGAGTTGCCACGTTACAACATTATTTTCATCTCAACGTTTGATGTCGCCAGTAGGCATTACTGCATCGGATTTTTTCACAATCAACTATAATTTTTTGTTTGTAGTAAGTAAAGCTTTACCATTTTAATATTGCCATAATGTACATTACAGCCATAAATGTAAAATGATATGTCAAATTTTTTTGAATTCATTTTTTTTTTTTTTCAGGTTATTAGCACTTCGGTTACTTATGTTACTCTCATACCAGACTGAGTTTGGGAATTATCCAATATTATCCGAGTGCGTAAACCTATACATACATTCAATTTTAATTCTTCGTAGATACGTTGCTGCACCTCGTATATTAGCAGAAATTATAAGTTTAATCAAGTAAATATCTTCAGTTTGCCACAATCAAAAAATAAACGTGAAACAATTAACATTTATTTTCAATGATACATATATACTCATTTGATAAAAAGCAACACCACAAATACAGTGGATTCCGCTTTATCTGGACACTGGTTAATCTGGGCAGCCATTTATTAGGGCCAAATTGTCAAGAA
>JAUJYV010000686.1:0-31134 GCA_033995625.1 Ophyiulus pilosus | reverse complement strand
ACTGCACTCACCACGCACTGATGTGCCCTTCCATCATCTCTTGATGAGGACACAATAACTAGGGTCCTTGAAACCATTCTCCAGATACAAGAAATGATGTATAAAACTGATAGTACCTCTGCAAATCAGAGTCGTACTATCGTTACAAGTATTTGCTCAAAAATCAAAAAGTAATCATTTCATAAGTGCATTACTATTAAAAAAAAGTTACTTTGTAAGCGTTACAAAACTGAATGAAAACCTACAAAACGGAACCAATGAGTTAGTTACAGAGGGTGGTGGACAGGTGGAGGCCGTGTTTCTCAAAGTTTGTTATTAGAGAGTTTGAGCCATCCAACGCTAGCGAAACGATAACGTTAAGTCCGGAATGTCCTTGGAATGCCATGCTTCGCATAGGGTAGTCCTTGACATTTCAGCCCCCCAGTGCTGTTTCTCGTTATCGTTATCGTTTCGTTAACGTTGGATGGCTCAAACTCTCTATTATTTAGCAGGTATTGGTTTTCTGACTATTCCAAGGTTTCGTTCGTTTCTATTCATATAGCACGTTAGTGACAAAATCAACTTGTCGTACATGTCCAGGAATGCTGTGAACTTGTGGTGAACGTATTGTCGTAAGCACATGCTTCGTCAACAACCTGGCCTAATTCAAATTCACAACACGTAGAGTATGTAACGAGAAGGAGGTCTCGAGCTTCTCCTCATGAATGAATCAAGAGGAACAGCTTGCGCGGAGGTCAAAGGTCGAGGGACATTTTTGTGTGGGTGAAGAGGGGCACCTCGAACAGAGCGATTGTTCGTATCCCAATCCACGTTTACAGTTCGTTGAATGCGTGGCCACCAGCCATTTACAGCAAACATGGAAAGGTTCGTTCGAGGTCAGCAGCTGTAATTAGATGTAAATTGAGTCACTGTAGAAAAGCAACGACAGATGGCACAGGCGCGAGCCGCAGACCATAACCAGCGCGAAGAGAAATAATGGCAGCTCCCCCTTTTTTTATGAAAATCTTGGCGAGAAACAAGAGATGGAGAGCGCCAGAGGGCGATTAAGACTGCCGAAAATACGTAAACAATCCAACGTGAAAACATCCATTTTAAGCGGGAAGAAAAAATAAACACCGACAGCCACCGCCTGCGGGCTAGGAATGTCTAGGGGTTGTGGCCTAACCCTGAAACACATCATTCAGGATGATGGCCCATGAACAACACCAATTAAAAACAACTCTCATTTGCTGATGCCAGATTGATAAATAGCACCTTGTGTTAACAGAGAAATTTTCAAATTGAAGTATTGCTATGCCAATGAAACTTTTTTTTTCTGATACAGTAACATCAATAACCATTGGTGGGGAGTGGTCTTCTCATGTTGCCACAAAACG
The DNA here is from genome assembly GCA_033995625.1 of Ophyiulus pilosus. Lineage (NCBI taxonomy): Eukaryota > Metazoa > Arthropoda > Diplopoda > Julida > Julidae > Ophyiulus > Ophyiulus pilosus. Next base: position 29,758 of record JAUJYV010000686.1, on the reverse strand, counting down.
TCATAACAATTAAAGTACAATAATGGAGTTTGGATATGCTATCAAAAGTTCTACAAAAATTCTACATTTTACATCTCTTTGCAACTTGCCAGGGTAAAGCATACTTACAAATCTGTTTTTCAAGCTACAAATCTGGTATTTAAAAGTTTGGTGCAGACGGACCCTCGTATGAAGAACAATTCTGTAAAGCCATCTTGAATGTGTAAGGATAACTTTGAGATACTGCAGACTCAGGAGAAAATATCTTATACAAAAGCCTATTTATAGCGAACGTCTTGCCTTGTTTATTTTCATTCTGGATAGTTACCAACAACAGACATGTATTTTACTGATTAAGCTTGTTTATCTCACTTTGAACGGATTGAAACAAACAAGAGGCCAGGGGAGAGAAGAAAGGAAGCTGAAATCACACAACAAATTATGAATTTCAGTGGGATTTTGTTTTGCACATATGCAATCAATTCAACCTTGTTTGGCATGACGAAGAATTGCAGGAATGAATCACACGTCGTGGTTAATGCATGTTATAGTAAATGTCCACTTGGCAATAAATTCATAGTTTTAAAGTGTTCATTGTATATATTAAAAACAAATTAGTGTTTTAGGAAATGTAATAAAAGACGCTGAGAAACATAGCTAAGTTTGCAGGGCAATACGCCAAATCCGGGTAAGAAAAAAAAAATCAGGGTAATAAATTGTACGAAAGCGTCCAATTCGATCAAGGCCAGTGAACCCGGCATTCATGGACCCTGATCAACATAAAAAATATTTTGATATCATATTAAACCATGCTTTTCAGAACGCGGAAAAACTTCGAAACCTTGTCAAAAACAGCAGTAAAACATTTTGACGAAACTTCAAATTTGGCTTACCGGGAACTTGTTTACATGTCCCAGTCGATGCCGGCAGCTAGAGTGACTGCTTTTCGGACTTCAACGATAAAATTTCACAAATTTCCAAGCGTTATAATCCTCGATGTTATCCAACACTCGCACTTTTCGTCGACTATTCCAAAAATACTGCCGAGTTTTGAGCACAAAACGAGACAAATTCAACAATTCCAAAAACATTTTGAGTAAAAGCGCCGTAAACGACAGTGCGAGCAGACGACTCTAGACGGCACGTGCGAGCCAGACATGGTGAAAGATTTAATTAAATTTACTATTAGAAATTTCGTAAAACATGCATACAATCGCTGGTGAACGATTTTTAAAGAATACCAACTTATAAACTTGCGTCAAGTAATAAGTTCACCGAAAACTAAAGTAAATAACGTGCAGAGCGATTGCCAATCGACCCTGAACTGAACTGAAGTGTAGCAAATCCTGAGCTGTGAAAATGTTATGTAATCTGATGCTGATATGATAAAATCATTACGCATCTAGGTGCCATGGTAAAGCTAATAAGAGCTTTGAATAGCTCTTCCATGTGTGGGTGTTATTGCTAGGGTAATGATGTACTGAAGTACGGTCGAGGGATCGAATCTTTAATTGTGATATATTCATAATATTGCAAAGGTGAGTCCATATAAAAGCATGAGATCGAAATTCTCCCAACATAATGTGCTGAACGTACTTATGATCAAGCATCATCTATAGCGACTTCACTGGCTAAAGATGATGCTGTTACTGTTAGTATTGTGAAAATCAAGAAATTGTTCGACATCAAAAAGATTAACAATGGGGTTAGAAACCGAATAAATTTAAATATAATATTCTATTACTCCTAGTGGTCTTAAACTCTTGAATAATGAATAATTACTGTGCTTGTCTATACTTAAATGATGCAGTCTGCAAAAGATTCATTTTAGTAAATTTCACCCTTAATTTCCTGAAATTGATATCATTTCAAACTGTCAGGATTTCAACCTTGCGATTAAAGAATGAACCGCCTCGGTGGATCAGCCATGCAGGTGAGGTGGAGCCAAATCAGCCGGATTAACCTGAAGCAGTGCTTAAGGACTACAGTCAGCCCCTGTGACATCCTTGTGCGGTACAAGACCTCTGCACCCATCGAAGATGAAATAAACGATGGCAGGATCCCTTCTGACGAAAACCCTTTAGCAAGAGCTGGCAGAATGTTCATGAACGACATGAGAAATTTGTCCAAAGGCAAAATATCTATCCCAGATAGCGAACACTTTCCCAACTACTGTGACGTGCTTGTGATTGGAGGAGGCGTCATCGGCTCGTCCATTGCTTTCTGGTTAAGAAATAAGTCCGAAAAGGGCCTCAAGGTCGTTGTTTTGGAAAAGGATAGCACGGTAGGAAACGTAGCATTTAGAAAATGCATTTTACAATGCACTTGGCTGTTACTAGCACTCAGCCAGGCATACCCTCAGAAGGTCGTGTTAACATGCATATACACTTGCAGTAAAACAATATCAATTTAGGTATGTGTAGGTGTATATGACCATATTACCACACGAGGGATTTTCATATCATTTTTCATATTGCAGGAATATGTATTTTGATCATCTTAAATCGGTTTGTCTTACAGTATGCAAAGGCATCAACGACGTTGTCGGTTGGAGGAATCAGACAACAGTTTTCTCTTCCAGAAAACATCCAGATGTCCATGTTTGGAATAGATTTTTTACGCGACATTAAAAAGCACCTGAGTGTTCAAGGTATGGCAACATTGACTTCCTTTACTGCATCTGCAGTTTAATGGAGCTGATGGAAGGGGTTTCATTGGACTACGTATGAGTGCATGTGATATGTGTTTGAATCAAGTACTCAGAAGTAATAATTTGTAGGCATAACTAAACTTATCTAGTACAGACTAGTGATTCCCCCCTACCATATGTCATTTATATGCTGACTGTAGGGTACTGAGTTGAATTGAATTGATTTGATTAATTGATGTAGCACTTGGAATCTAAATATAATTCCTGGTTTTAAATTGAATAGACATGGAACCACCTGATGTTCAGTTTCGACCTCAGGGCTATTTACTTCTGGCATCAGAAAGTGGGGTTGACACACTCAGGGAGAACCACGAGTTACAAACGTAAGAGCATTCAACTCTTGTGTTTTTATAGACTTTGATCTCTTGTATTCTCAGAGTGCATTCTTTAAGTTTGATGTTTTATTTTCACACAGCGACCTCGGTGCCAGAGTGCAACTTCTGCAAACGAAACAGCTGAAGGAGACTTTCCCTTGGCTTAACTTGGACGGTGTCGAACTAGGAAGTTATGGTAAGCAACTTTGTATGCATTCATGTGTTTGGCTTTTAGACTTGCAACTTAATTGTCCTGATATTAGCCAATTGCAAAGAAAGTTTTGTTTGAAAACCTCTGCTTACCTAATTCTCGTTTATCGTTTGGAAGGCTATGGGTACGAAGGCTGGTTTGATCCCTACATGCTGCTTATGGCATTTAAAAGAAAAGCATTGTCATTGGGAACTTTTTACGTGAACGGAGAAGCTACCCAGTTTGGATTGCGAACACTAAGAGAAGCAAAGCTTATAGATGGAGATATTGTATTGCCTTTCAAACAAATTAGCAGAGTTAGGGTTTGTATGCTGCTTGCAGTTTGTATCTGTTACACAAAGAATTCCACTATGAACATAACATTTTTAACCTATTTTACTTTGTCAGGTGAAATTAGAAAATGGAGAAATGGAAGATATCCAGGCTGCATACGTGATCATCGCTGCAGGAGCAAATTCAGGCGAAATTGGTCGTTTGGCCAATATCGGTGAAGGGCTAGGCATTATGGGAACCCCAATACCAGTGGAGCCAAGGTATGGTTTTACTCCAAATTCAATTTCTTTACCCTACAGTTCATAGATGCCATATGGGCTTGAACATGACAAAACTGTATGGGTTCCATTAACAACAACAATACTCTTTCAGTGAGCAAACTAATATTACCAGTATAAAATTACTGATTAATGCTGGTCAAAATTGAACTGAGTTCTTTGGATATGGGTGAAACTTTAACTTAAGACATCAACTTGTTGCTAAACATTTTCCAGAAAACGTTTCGTTTATGTAATCGATTGTCCGAACGGACCGGGAATTGATTGTCCGCTAGTCATCGATTCTACAGGAACATATTTCCGAAGAGACGGACTGGGAAGCACATACATTTGCGGAAAATCACCGAGCAGCGTGAGTGCATTTCTTTTGGTAATATCCTGAAAATTTCATCAAAGCTTAGTGTGTAATTATCGATAAACGTTCAGGATGAGGAGCCAGATGTCTCCAATTTGGATGTGGACTACCCTTACTTTGACAACGAAGTATGGCCCATACTTGCTAAGCGCGTGCCTTCATTTGAAAATATCAAGGCAAGTATTGCTTTAATGCTGGCCACATAACCGCTTCATCACAAACCTCAGGCTAACGTATTTTTCACTAAATTCTTACAGGTGAAAAGCGCCTGGGCTGGTTACTATGATTACAATACTTTTGATCAAAATGCTATCATTGGCCCGCATCCACTTTTAACAAATCTATTGTTGGCCACTGGATGCAGCGGACACGGAATCCAACAAGCCCCTGCCATTGGTCGGGCAATTGCCGAATTAATTATAAATACAAAGTTTGAAACAATTGACCTCAGTCGATTTATGTTCGAGAGGGTAGTATTAGACGAGCCTATTTACGAACGAAACATATTTTAAGCAGTAGTAAAAAGTTTGTAAATGTACAAGTTGTGTTCGGTATCAAATGGGATTTTATAACTACAGTTTTTTTTAAAAAAAAAAACCTTCCCTAAACCAGTTTTTCTGATTAAAGAGACCATGAAATTATGTTTTGTACTGCAATTTATTTAAACATGTCAAAGGAAGCAATTCTTATGTTGGTAAGTTTTCTGCAGAAGCTGCAATGCTTTCCTCATGTTTAAAAAAGTACAAACTTGGCTGGTTATTTGTAAAATGATACTATGAGGGCTTCCTGACACCATTTCATGTTCATCTTTGTTGGCTCATCACGGTTCAGAGAGCATATGTATGGTAGATATGCCATTGTTGACCTTCTGTCATATTTCGATTAATGCTGTTGGGTGGGGGGTGCAAAGAAATTGCCACTTTGCTTGCTGACTGTGCGAGATGGGGCAAATCCCAGCATTTTCTGTATATTTTGCCTAATTGACATGGTGCACAGGATATATAGAAATATGAATGAGCATTCAGTATAGTCTTCACCTAAGAGATTGCGATGAGATATTCCCTGAATCCAAGAAATAGGGACAAATGGCAATTTTGCTACGATTCTTCCATCAAAGCTATAAGAAATAAAGTAGCTTTAACAACCTTGAAAAACAAAAGTTTGCTAAAGGAAGCCTAGAGTTATAAACTTAAGCACAAAAAGCTTTAAGCAAAACTTAATTGTGCCTAATACTTACATGGAGTTGAACATGCTAAGTAATGCTGTAAATGCAAATCCAATGGCAAACATTGATTTCATTTTGACCTATAAAATGTATGATACGTTAATATAAGAGCCTTAATTCACATCTATAACTACTAGACTCCGTGCATAATTCAGATGGTACTATGCCTATAGCAGATACAAGTGTTTTGGAGTACATTTTTGTAGAACAAAAGTATACTGTTCCATAGATCAAATAGTGGAAACATCTGAGTTCTACCAGAAGCCTGTAGTCAAACAATTTCCCACTGCAAACCTACCAGAGACAATTCCCTATTGTTATTCTTCAACTTTTCTTCCTCTCGTTCTTAAAAAATACAAGCAAAGGTTGTTACATAACTCGGAAACGTTGTAACGAGCTTAACTGGAAAGTATTAATACCTATTTTCTTTTTCTGCTGTTTATCGATGATCAAATCTCCATGTGCTTCTTTTTTCTTTTCCACTGCCAGGTATCCAAATAAAGGTTTAGTTTTGTAATAATTAAAGCACACAAATTTGGGACTATTTGTTGACTCTAATACAAAGTCCAATCGTTTAAATTTCGTGATTGAAGACCTTTTGCTTGCCTTCCATGCTTTTTCATTAATAAATTATTAAATTCCTTAAGATCTTTGGAACCATATTCAAAGATATCAAGTGCAGACTTTTGTTAAGCATATCATAGAATAGTGTACAAGTTTAAATTTGGAGATTCCAGGGAATATAGTTGAAATATTTTTGGTTAGGTCCGACCAAAAACGTAATCCCCTAACAGAGTATGTTGCATTTTAATGGATAATCATTCTTGATCCACTTACGTCTTTTACTTTGTCTCTCGACTTCAGATTTTAATTTCTGGTATTTTTCGGTACGGTAGACTAAGAGCCACGTTAGACCTGTGAAAATATTTCACGAAACAGTTATCCGAAAAGTATGCCGCACATGTAGAAAATGTATGCTTGAAACAAGCGTTCAGCAAAAAATAAAGTTTTTATTGTTACTAAAGCTCACCTTCTCCCAAAAGCGCAGTGCATATTGATATAAATAAAATCAGTAGGGTATCGGCCCACATTTTAAATTTTAGATAAATATAAACAACGTTATATCAGCATGAAGAATTCAATGCAAAATTATTACAACATAAGCCTTCCGAAAGGACGAGCAGATGACGTTGCAAAACTGCAGTAGAACGAAGCGCCATAGATGATAAGCACGAAAGATAGGGGGAGATTGCCACGTAGCAATTCATTGGTTCATTTCTGAGCATGCAATTTGAAATTAATTTTGAAATACATCATATTTAACTTTCGTTTAGTTTGCATTATTTGAGTTAGATTAAGTATTAATAATTCAACATGATTTTCAAAAAGCTTGAATTTAAGTAAATGTTAGAGCAATTGAAAAAATAACTCTTGATTTTCTAAATTCCACTGTATAAGTTTATCTACAGATTTTAATGCTCTTAAAATTGGATAACAAATTTTAATTGAATGAACTGCATGGTTTTAATTTCGTTCCCATTATGTTTACATGTTATATATATTTTTACATATTCTGATGATAATAAAAATCAAATATAGATTTCTAGATGTCTACACCGTTTTAGTCTATTTAATTTAAGTACACGTTTTTATATCCAAATGAAATATAAATTCCAAGGAAAAACACAGGTTTAACTATGAAATTCCTGAAATTCCAAAGAACCTTGCACTTTGTGAACACCCAACCATGCACGAATGGACTCGTCCAAAGCGAGGGGTGAAAGTAGTGACGATGCTGAAGTCAGCCAGGTAAACTAGAAAGGTGGTTGCCTATTGCGAAGGAATTTCTTGGAGAAATCGTGTACAAAAAACGAGCACCTGTTAAGTGGAACGTACCGGAGAATGATCTAACGTCAACCGAAAGCCAAAACTCAGGTAAGAACAGTGACTTTTGACAAGATTTTTAGAGCAAATGGCGGCCAGAGTCCAAATCTCAGATTTAATCCCATCCCATCCCAGAGAGCATGTAAGCGGGCTTGTGGACTTCGCTGTCCCCTCGTGTTCATTTGATAAACTCGCTATTCTTATCTCCGAAATTCCCTTTAAAAGTCCCTTTAAATCGTGGTGGTGCATGGGCATCACACGCTGTGCAAATACGGGTGTACGTGACGAACCTGCGCGCACTTTACAAGCCTTTTTAATGACACACCTGTAAATGCCCAATTGAGTGACACTGGCGTGTACTTGCTGCAGTAACAATGGAAAGGGAAAGTAATGGGAGCGGTCCCCGCCCTTGCACGCATCGTACCCAATAACGAACGACCGTTGCTAATGTTTTACCATGAATAGCTCCATAATTTGGGCTGTTTTAGTTTGCGCCCTAGTGTCCCAGAGATTCGGTGAACCTGGGACTTCTTTTGGGGCGTATTGGTATATTCACGTTTGAACAGTGGGAATACCGACACATACACACTGTGTTTTCCATAAGAATACAAAATTGCCTTTTTTTATGAAAACGTTTCGCGATAATAAACTAGGTTTTATCTCCATTCGTATTACTAGGCAAGTGCCATGAGAAAAAAAATAACCGCGATGGTAATATTTTAGGTGATACGTTTCAAAAGATGATGCCACTGCAATATAGGCTTAGCGATTACATGCGAAAAGGCAAAGTCAAGAAAACCTTTTCTACCGTCTAGCTGTCTTGTTTTTTTATTTACTTTTAACATGTAACGCTTGAGCTTTAAATAAATTGTGAACCCATATCATAAACGCGAAATTTCAAATATGAAGCATTCCGTTTTCTGTTATGGAATGTCAATTCTACTTGCAATTCATTTGTCTAATAAATAGAGAAAATAATTATAAAATTGAAGAGCCTCGTGTATTTAATTATTTTTAATGTTTTGAAAAATATAATATTACATTGAAACTCCGATAAGTTTAAAGTATTGTATAATATTAGCTTTTACGCTTTCTCTAGATTCACGTTACTTGAAATCTTGAATACCACTGCTTTTCTAGATATTTTGGTGTTTCAAGAGTAATCTTACCCATGTTAACCTTCAGGTATATTAACATGTTAGAGTAGTTAGTCCACACCCTTGGTTTAATCACCAATGAAACGATCAATCCAACTTTGATGAATGCACGACGCTTTACAAACACATCAAAATCGGGCTAGTTACCAATTTTATGGTTTTATGGTTCCAGTTACATATTTTGACTGTTTGTAAGTGTATCTCATTCTTTCTATTTAGTCACACTTATGTTAAATAGTCAATTTAAAACTGATTGCCTTGTCTAGATAAGATTCAATACCATCATGTTATGCTAATCACTTAGAAAATACTGACTTTAATTAGTGATAAAGATTGAAATCACTCATTGAAAAATACATGACCGATTCTGTCAAAAAGCTATGGCGCCTTTGTACAAGTGAAGCCATCTGTGCTTAGCACTGGGACTATTTCAAGGGTCCAGGTCTTAAAAATGTAAACACATTGCACGTGGGGAAACCCAGCATTCACAATGTTTACAAAATGCTCATTCCTGCACGCTCTTGAGATTTTATCGATAAATTAAACAGTGGCTAAACGATTTAGTTATTCGTTAATCGGATTCTGGAAGTTATAATTAAATGTAAACAAGTTTATTTTCTGCCACAGTATCATTGCTAGTTTGCTAACAAGGTATGTTTTTGCAGATTGCAATTCATACTAGTTAAAACTCATTTCAGGGTGAGCTTTTTCGAGAAGTTGACCATTTTATATTGAAGCACACGAGTAAAGGGCATGTTTTCGCAAAACGTTCTTCAAATTATTGTTAAAAGTTCATGTGAATCTGTTAAAAATGTAGAAGATGATAAATCAACGTGAATTCCTAATTTGTTTAGGCGACAAGCTATATAATAAACTAAGGAACTCAATAAAAAATACTAGCGTGATTTTCTGCATATTTGTGCAACTTTGCAAAATATAGCAACTCCGCTGAAATTTATTTTATTCGTTGAACATATAAGAAATGTAAGCTAATTCAATTAACTACAACGTAATTTCGCTCGTTTTATTTTATATCTCGGCCTGCATTTCGTTGCAATAAAGCTAGCTTGGCTAAGGCAATTTGTAAAAGCTCAACCTTGATAAATATGAGTACATCATTGATGTGAAAAATCACTGGATTGCACTTGGGTACTCACACCTAACTAGGAGTGATTTAGGTGCTGAGTGCTTTCATTGAGTTGGGTCGTAAATAATAATCTGGCTGCAACTTTCATTACGCGAACTAATCAATACGTTATGTACGTTGCGCAGCCCACCCAATGTAGGTCTATGTCATATTAATTTGACGCAGTAAACTGATGCACCATGCATAATGAGGGAGGTGGAAGTTGATGCTGCCGGAATCCACATTTTTTTATAGAAATGGAAGTGGGCGTGGATCTCAATTTTAAGGTCAGTTGGAAATGACGCATTTACGCTCCTGGACAAGTTTAGATCGTCTCGTACATCAAAAAGCAGCAACGAGACTCCAGTAGACCTTTCGGTGTTAACTCGTATCAAATTGCCCAACATTAATTGTTAATGGCCTCCGTAAAACCTGGCCATAAAATCATATTAAAAACCTATATTATAAATTGTCTCCTGCACCTGTAACACCTGTTGAGGCAGTACCGATAAAGGCAGAGCATATCGTATAGCTAAATCGGTGTGAAATATAGAAAGGTTGGGCATATCTGCGAGTTGAGCAATGGCTGTTTATAAAAAAATCTCATTTTTAGAAATGTGTTTTACTGTTTATTGAAGATCATTCCATTAAAATAAAACTCTTTTCAAAAAGTTGTCTTGCAATTCTTGTATCGGTCAATATCAGACGTACAATGAGCTGTATTAATATTTGTTCCCGTCCTTTTTCTCACAAATATCATCGATACCAAAGGAGCTTCAAATTCATTACAGAAATTAAATGCATGCAGTGCCACGCACTTGGGGAAATCATTTCAGCCCACACGTTGGAGCACAATAAACGTGTCAGATGGTTGGATAAAAGTAGATCTAGAGTGGACACTCACCCACCCACGCCAGTCTACTCAATTTTGTTTTTTTTAAACTATGTGCGAATGTTTATGGTGTTCGCACAATCCGGTCAATACAATGGGATCATAAGCGGTACTTGTTGCATGGGAATGCTGGATTACAATCCCCAGGAAATTAATTAAAACTAGCACAATTGTGTTGCTACGAGCCGAACGAGATAAATATGGCATTTGGGTTACTTGGCAGAAAAAGACAAAATATCATTCGGACACATTTTATCTCTAGTTCTGAATATCAGGTCTCATAAACCATTCCAGGTTCCTTCACTGCACAAATTGTACAGACCAGTGATTTTCAATTTATGGCGCTAAAACTCACCCAGCACACTTAATAAGGGCCAGAATTGCTATGGCACACCCATTGAAAAACACTGGTGTATACTGGTATATATGTAAAGAATTAAAAATGGAAATTGTATAACTGGAGATGTAATACATTTAAAATTTAAAAATGTTTAGCCTAGTGGGTATTGACTCTAGGATCATAATAAAATAGTATGCATGGCACGTAGTGATTTCATCCCTATAATATGTTATACGTATATCCTATTTCATGAATTTACATTGTTCATTGCTGTAGAGTACTGCTCACGACCCACCTTGCACTTTGATCGGAACTGTATTGTTTTCAACACCAAGTAACCCAAGTATTAGAAGTTAGGGTACATGCCATCATTTTCTAATACCCACGATGCGACCATGCCTAATAAAAGTTGCTCAAATGCTTTCCTTGTTCCCGAAAGCATTCTTTGCAGAAGTATCTTTCGAATCATTGTCTAGCTTTACAGCTCACAAAATGGCACTAGTAGGAGATACAAAAAACTCTTTTCTACTAAAAAGATAACGAAATTGACTTTCTGAGACCCGATGATCTTAGTTAGGCGATAACTCTTCGCTATCAAACAGTAAATAAAACTAAACGGAGCGCAGCATGTGTATTGATTGGGAGTAGTTGTCATGGTGACGTTAAAGTTGCTGCCAATTCCCCAGTGATTTCCACCTTGGGTAAACTGGATTTTACTTCCATTGTGATTCTGCGACAACAGTGACAATAGTATCGGCAAGTTTGATCAGGAAAATTAGCTTTCAGTAGCACGACTGCGTTGAATCGATCAGCGACTTTTCCGATTGTAAAAGACTTTATATACACATGTAAGTGGTACGGACAAATGGACAACTTATTCTGACCACCATAAATTGTGAGTTTTGCCACTACTTGTTATTTGTGGCTGCACGTATAGATTCTCACTACTAGAGCGCTCAAAATAATGTGCTGTCCATCAATCAATGGCATCTTTAATACTTTATCAACCTAATAAGGGTAATGGCTTGGGTTTACTGTGAGGATAATGTCCATTCAAGTTGGCTTAGATACCTAAAAGTAACTGAAAGTAAGTTCTGCAGTATTCCCGAAGCCATCCATTTTTGCGACAAGATATAATTAAATGTGAGAAACTAGTAATACTTGACTGATGGCGGCTGTAATTTGTTTCAAATAATTTACATAAATTATCCTTTCCTAAACTTGTCCTGTCTGAATATCTGTCAATTTAAAAAATTATATATTTTGCAACCACAATTATGTAGGAGTTATCATCTTCAATGGGGCGACGAGCCACATGAAATATCAAAGCAGGCCAGATTTGTCCCTTGTGCCACATTTTTTGCCGACCCCGTACTATTCAACACTAGTTGACAGCAAAGCGGATTATGGGGATACTCGGTTCATTGTCCATTTACTTAACCCAGTTGGAATTACAACCACAATTTTTCGTTATAGATATAACACACGATGGAGGAGCTAACAGAGGATCATGTAGAGTCGTTGAAACAGAGGCGAGACTGGGTCAAGTTTGATGAGGATGGAGGACGAAGACCGGAAACGGAAGACAACCAGCAACAACAGCAACACGGAGCATCAAATGACGAGCCTGCAGTGATAGCCGTGGAAAACGGTCCAAAACCCAAGGCCACCAATGGCGTTGAGGACAATGGCGCGAGCGCGGTCATTGAGACCACCCAGGTGCATGTGTCGCTGGAGCGGCATTCGCCAGCCTCAGTGTCAGTGCCTAGCCCAGCGCCTCGCGTGTCAAAGGACCACCATCCTCAGGCCGCTCCAAAAGCGGCTGCCCGCGCCAACAGGAGCACGTCGTCCAAGATGGATGGTCAGTCGTCATCATCACCATCGCCGCCCGCCAATTCCAACACCGTGCCTTTTCCTTCAAACTCGGCAGCGTCCTCCAGGACCCACGCCTCGAACGCCCCGGCCCGAACCCCCAAAGACCAAAACGAAACCATCATTCAGATGCCGATTCGAGAAGCTGTCGGGGCGGCGCAAGCCAACCTGGAGATGCAGACGGTCTCGCTCACTGACGTAGCCAATGGTAGCCTTTCGGCGGCGTCCGCCGTTCACCAAGCTCGTAAAAATGCAACTAGGCAAGCGTTCGGTTAGTCAAACAAGTATCTGATTTAAAATGGAAACATTTCTGCTGATACATTTTCTTAAAAAACAAGCCTCAGTTCCACAACTACTCTTGTTCATTCTCTTATCTCCCAGATGTCTTTCCACATTGTAATTCCTAATCTGTACATTATGCAGATTAGGGCAAGAATGATAGCTTTATATCACATTGTATGATTTTTTTAGCAAATGGCGATATTCTGGTCACACTTCTGCCACAGAACGAGCGATGTCCCTGGCTAACACGAGCTGAATTTCGTCCAGAGCTTGTGCCTGAGGAGCTGATGTCCCAACACCTCACTGTGAGAGCTATTAATAGCTGAATATGATTTTCTTTATTATGCCAATGCTTTTTCATTTAATTGTGTGCAATGATTCCAGCTAACAGTTGAAGAGTATTTGTCAGCCATGGAGGTCCTAGTGAATGACTTCCGATTCAACTGCTACAACATTTGCTACAAGCGGATTCTAATGGCATGGATCCTCATGGGCTTTGTGGTGCTCTTGGCCCTACTCTTCTCGGGCGTCCGAGGCATAGTGTTGTTCGGCGCTGGCGTCATTTGGTTGCTGCTCAACGCATCTGGCATCTTCGTGTGCATGTGGATCAAGATCAGGGTGAGTTCTTTAGCTAACCGTTTATGCCCGCATGCAACCAGGTAACACAGAAATTTAAGATTACAAAAGGATTTTTCTGTATTATTGACAACACAACTTAATCACTATTTTACAGCTTCGTTATCACTTGGAAGGCTGCGTTGCGCAGGTCAATAAATACTTTTTGAAGCATAAAATAATCGTCGGTGTGGACGACCGGGGGAAACTTTCTTGCCATAAAGTCAACGTATCCTTTTAAGTCAATCCCGAGGCAAGGGATTGTCTCTTAATTTCAACAACAGAGTTCAGTTTAATTGTAAATAAACCTAAATTATTAATTCCTTTAAAAATAGAAAGTTGTGGGCATTTACAACTTGAAGTTTCTTCATATGATTATTAATTTTTTTCTTAACCTTACTAAAAGTTAATATTTGTGTATTTTGACTGCAATGACTGTGTGGTAAGTCTCTTAGTCTACCTTTCCATGAATTGTAAAAGCCAGTTGCACTAATCTTCATTATGTTAAGATGAGTTTAATGCATCCTATTTCAAGCAAAATATAATTTTTAATTTATATTCTTAAAGAGAAAATTAAATGAGATTATCGATAACGAGGACAAGATGAGGGAAGGACAAACTGATGATTCCCAGAACAGGAGAAACACATTCCATTCCAGGATGGATATTGATGAAAGCGACATAATAATTACCGGAAATAGCAATACACGCGTTTCTCGACAACAGGTAAGCCTATCCAAAAATAAATCTTAAAAGAGTAATTTATATAGCCATTATTTCCTACAAATAAAAATGGGATAATTCACAGGAGAGAGGAGAGCGGCTTTTATTACGCTACAGTCAGCGCTGGGTCAAAGAGTACGTGTGCAAGAGGCTGGACTTGTCTGTGGACAGCTATGATCGTCAAGAGGGCGAGCCACCCATTCAACCCAGACATTGTCTAACTGCTAGATGCCCTTGCCAGTTCATCGAGCAGCATCTTCGCTACAAACCCCGTGGCAAGTTTTGTGGATGCCAGTTCTTTGACTTTTAAAGACCTATTCCTTGAGCAATACTTCCTATCCGCAAATATGAATCCATTAACTTCCACCATCCTTTTTAAAATTTCCATTAACAAAACTAATCCTTACAATGAAGCCGAACACTGGCTTATAGTGATACCGTTTGCATAATACTTGTTAAAATGAAGAAAATGGTGTGCAAGCAACTATTTATTACAAAATGGTTGCGTTTTGCCCAATGGTGATGGACTTATTATGGATATTTTATAAAATTCACTTCAGTACATTGTATAACTCAATGCTAGAATTTACAGTCATGTATTTTTGTGGCAGTCATGCAATTCTATTTATTGGTGTATTTTTTTTTGCTTTTGCTACATGCACTTTTTTGCATGAGTAGAATGAGCATACTATTTTCAGGTCCAGTTTTAATGTGCTCAGTTAGATTAAGTCGCAGAGGGTATAATGGAATATTCTCAATGCCACTTTGGATTATACTCCAGTTTAAATGACGAATTAAATGTAACTGCATAATGCTACTGGCCACAAGTGCTGTTACTGTTGCATGTCTGTTTAATTTGCATGATGATGCGCAGCTAGTTTTACTCTGCTTAAGCAAGCTAATGCATTTTTCCTGCCTCTTTTTAGAGATCACTAAGAGATTGAATTACTTTCAACGTTTTATACACTTGAGATGCATTGACCTTTGTAAACATTTATTTTTAGAATGGTTATTTACATATTTTTTTTCAAACAGCATCATTCTGTGAATTAACTAAAATATAGGATGTTTTACTAGTAAGAATGCCAAATAAAATGACAAATTTACTTTAATGTGAATATTTTGTTTCATTTCTGTATAGATGTAGTGCATGAGTAATGACTTTACTGTGATGTTTTGATTGTCAATTGGGCATGATCAGAATTACAAGTAGAGTGAAAACATGTAGTAAAATCATTCCCTTCATGGCATTTGATTTTATATTTGCTGTTGTGTTCCACTTTGATAGAGAATTGTGTCATTTGAAGTGTAATTTGTGTGCACTATTATTATCAAGCATGGTAAGCAAAATCTATTCTCCTACAAGCACATATAATGCGTGAATTTATCTCATTGTAAGGTTACAAATTACTTCAACTTCTAACTTTTTGTATTTTTCACTTTCAGGTTATGTGGTGATGCCTACAACAGTTCCAGTTTATCCATAACGAGTCTCATAAGAGTTACAAACGTTTCAAAATTTACATCCGTCCATAAGCTCAGTCTCCTCACACAGACCTTAACTGAACTCTGCTATAAGATTACATTAGCATTAGAAAAACATCTTTTAGGGTTGCATTTAGAAATATTTCCAATCAAAAAATTTGAAAGTTGTTCCATAATAATGCCTGTGCAACATGTAGATAAAACTGACCAAAGATTGCATCCCTGGACCATACTTCAAGCATACAGTCATTCCATTTATAACAGTTTTATTATTAATATGCATCTACAATACAATAGTTATTTCTACAAATGCAACTTCTTTTTTAATTAGAAATATTGTATATTACGAAAGGTTACTACTGATAAGTCCAAGTTTTAAGTGTACATAGAATTTTATAGATGCTATTGTTTTGTATATAGTGCTTTTACAGTGCAATTTACTTTTTTGTATGATATAATTTACTTGCAGGAGTTTGTTCTGGATTACCACTTGAAGTAATTATCTTTTGGTTTATTAAATATCAGGAATAAATTAATAGTGGATTTTCTGTCTTACGTGGTTTAACAATTCACAAACTTGTGCTTGGATGAAAAACTACAAGCCCACCATCTCAGAAGTTCAACCGTGTTCCAAAGCACTTTATTTGCTTATAAATAGGTATAACTTGTGTAACTTCATAAAGGTGCTGTGAAACCAAAATCGGAGCTATAAACACAGAATTTGAACAAGCAACGTAAGTTTTAAGCAGCTATCTGTGGCATAATAGCAATGAAAACTCAAGTTGTTATATGTTCCAGGATTCCTTGTCGAATAAGGTGCTCGCACTGAGATCGCCTCATAAAATGCTAGGACAAATATTTACGTGATTATTTAGAGGATGTCTTGACTTTCCAAAAAAGTCGTTTCAAAATGAGAACCAAACTGAACAAACCTGAGTATTTTTTTTGAGAACCACTACAGTGCCATCATCTGTTTCTAGTTCCCCAAAATCCGATAAACAACGCACCTGAGAAGTTTAATTTTGTATTTACATGAGCTGCTTCATTCAGGTCAATAAAGGGCAAACAAAAATTTAATGTGCATTACAGCTATGTATAGCGATTTTGGGGGCTTCCTATCCTGAGTTAAATCTAATCCTATACCATCTCCAACTGTCTGCATGTAAGTTGCCAGGATTTTGTTGTACTGGAAAAACCACTGCATCTAGATTGGATTTTTGTATTTTTCACGATTGCTTAAATAAAACCCTTTGCAATTCAGTTCACATGCTATTCATTACCTCTGCCTCGCTTAGATTGCCCTTAATATCTGGGGGTAAAATGCTCCCAAATTCCCACCTCATTTGCTGAATCCTCAGCAGCCTGTTATAACTGTAAGAACAAAAGGCAGTGTGAATGCCGTAGCTCAGAACGTCGGATTCCTTTTCAAAATAAGGATCCAAACTTACGTGAACGCAAACAGGCATCGCTTGTTTCGCTCCAAAGCGGCATGCCGCAAATGAACGCCAGCAAAATATCCCTGTTCCCCGCTAACTGTAGCAGCACTGCAATGATGATGGAAAACTTAAAATACAGCTTGTGCATGTTTACTGAAAATTCAAATGCTGTGCCATCTAAGTAATGCTTACACATCAACTTGGTTATCATCAAAGAGCATATGCATTTCTTCGAGAACTTGGCGGATTTTGTCTTCCTGTGAATAACATTGGGTCCATAGTCAATAATGGAAACTCATGTACACTTGAAGGTTTTTTACCTTTTGTCAAAGATATTGTTTGTATAATAACGGAGTGAGGATTGTTTCCTGGTTCAAACTAGTTCAATTATGTGTCTCATGTATCATACAAAGTCGATCATACTACATCAACAATACAAACTAACATCCAACTAACAACTCAGTGCTAATGGTAGTCACTTATAACGTGTTTTAGTTCTTTTTTTTTTTTCAAAGGTACTAATACATTTTTTAAAGATACTAATTTATTCGCAGGAAAGGGAGGGGATTAATTGGAACACCCTGTAATAAAGTAATAGTGCATTAAGCTAGTACTCGTCAATTGCACCATCGTAATGTATCCTAATTCATTGCTAATGTTTAGCTTGTCAATTTTTTCAACAGTGCAGAAGTGTTACTGTAGTCACCCGATAAGATATTTAGGCTACACATCCGTTCAGTGTCAAAAGTGACAGCACAGGATTCCATCAATTTCCATGAAAAGACAAATCACAGGACAAGAAATAATATTTTTTTCACTGAAACTGAAGGCATTCCACGTAACGAAGACTAAACTAGACCGATATGTATGCAAATGTACCTTTAAACATTGTTTTGGGACACCCTGTACTTAATAGTAATAATACACGCCGCCGAACTTCTGGACCGATTCTCACTTATAACATTACTCACGTTAAACGGCGGTAAACTATCTGAGCTTCGCTGCAGATCGCGAACCAACTCCAACGCTTTTTCGCCAAACATCGTCGGAAAAAAGTTAAAATATTGATATGAAAACAAATATAGGAAATTATGAGTAAACAAAAGTCCAAACCGACAAAGAATTAGAAAGCGCGCGCGAAAGGACGCTCCATCCGCTTCCGATTGGCTTATTTCATATTCAGATAATCTCAAACGGGGTCCCCAGACCCTGAAAAAAAATATGGCGGCAAGGGGCAACAGGGCGAGGTTAGAGTTCGAAAACGGTTTTGGCATTTGGATTTGAACTAAAATTCACCTATAAGTCGAGAAAAAGTTGACAAATTCCTTGTCGTCGTTAAAGGAATTCCTCAGAATCCAATTCCGTTGGGGGAAAAATGCAAAAACATCGGTACCGTGTTTAGGGTTTTCCCGCGCAAAAGCTGTTGTCCCCTCCTTGCCCCGTCGTAGACCCCTCCCTCCCTCCTGCGTTACCTCCTCCTTTTTTGCCGCTAAAAAGAACTGTGTATCGAGAAAGGGGGTCGGGGTTGTTGCAACCGAAATTATGAAAGGTGGCCCATATTCGGGCAGATTTTTCTGTGCCACGTATTTGTTTTCCTCGTTTCGATTTCACGCATGGCATAGATTAAGCCTACCGAAAGAGGTAAACTGCGGCTGAAACAGCGCTTTTGCACCTGAAAACCGTCTTTCACCCCTCGCCTCGGATCCCCCCTCCTCCACCCTGGACGCATCACAGTACAATCGGCGGGAAAAATTGTTGCTCTGGACGATCCAAAGGTAGGTCCGCATTTCACTTAAAAATTCACGCTTTCGGTGCTCGCACACTCGTCCTTTCCAAGCGAGAATGCCGGCAAAGTCCTTTGCGATCGTATCGGTGATTAAAATTGAGCTAAAGCCAACAGGTCGATGACATGTGCTGATTCCGAATGCTAATGGCCGGCTTGATTGTGCTTGCGACTGCGTCCCAAAAATGCATTCGTAAGCGATAGAAATAAACGATTATAAATCGTCTGGGCGACAAAAGAAAGATTAGAAATAGCTGCCCGAAAAATTTAGACCCAAACCTGTTTTTTTAGCTATGTGGTGAAACGTGCGGATTGATTCAAAAGAGGGGTGTTCATGTATTACCTCAACCCTTTTCTTCCTCTTTTTGCTGCCTTTGGGCAGTGATTTATTGCCCAAACCTAGCAGTATGCCACTAGAAGTACGGGCGAACAACTTCCTTCAATACAAACTATTTTAGCCCATTGGACAGTCCTCGACCATCGGTCACAGGTGGTTGCTTGATACGGTTATGTGAGCAAAGTTCGGGTCAGGGAGAAGCAATTGACCTTCAAACTTGTGCCCTCCTTTCGAAAATTTAGTGTACTTGTAAAGTACACCCTCTAATAAGCCCTTGTCTCTAGAAAATCCACCCCACAGGACAATCGCACACCGCCATAGCTCGAAAGTTGCTGTTATCAGTGTGATGGTACTGTTTTAGTTGGCCTGTTAGTTGAGCTGAGCATTGTATACACGGTAATATCATAACCCTCGTATGATCTATGGCTGGAATATTAGGCGGCATATTAAACTGTTTAAATTCAAAAGCACATTAACAATGACAATCTTCTTCTTGTCAACCAAGTAGTAACCCAGTTTTCTTTTATGCTTGTTAACTGTGCTTGGTGTTCGACAAACATATCAGCATACGAGTATGGTTTGGGTAAAAGTGGATAAATAACGTTCTTGTAATATGCTATTTTGTTTTGTTTTTTTGGTCATAGGAGCGTGTGAGTAAAACAAATCATGTTACTGGAATAACCTTTGGCAGTAATTCCTGTTGTGTCTGATCATGCTGAGAATAAATCTGATTATTAATCCTAATCATTTCTTAGTTTCACTGATTGTGTTCATTAGTTTAGTGTAAATAATAGTGTCCTCGATAAGCAATAAAAGTTGTTCAACTTATTGAAATATTAATTCCCAAAATTTTAGAATATTCGTTTATGGTGCAGGGATGTAAAAATAATAATCTATTTGGATAGTGAAGGCTTAAAAGTGATAACTTGTATATTTTGCATATCCACAGACACAAAGCTGGGCAAAAGAGTTGGTGTGCAGTATGACAGAGTTATCCACAAGTGATGACAAGGGTAAATACACGTATAAAATCAATCTATCAATTGTGGTTGTGATACTTCATTATTTTGGTTACATGTTTTTCTAAACACGTATAGATTTTATTTCGGACACAACAAACGTTAATCAAATTGCGAACTTAAAAATTACCCAGCCTGCTAAATATAACATTAACGAGGAAGTTTTGTCACGCTGGAACGATGGCTTGTTGTACATAGGACATGTATTGCAGGTAATTAAATAAGCAAGCTTATCGAATGGATATCATGAATTTGTTCTTTGATTGTGCAAATTCAAGACTGGTGTGATGCTTAACACTTTCTGCAGGTAGATTATGACAACGTGAACTGTCTACTAAGATTTGATGATTTGTCCGAATACTGGACTAAATTTAAAGACATTCATAGGATCAAAGGTAGGTGGATGGGGAACTTTAAAGGACATGCACAGCTCACTATCAGACGATACATTTCGATTAAGTAACAATTTAATTTTGGATTATCTTTCAAAGTCCTGTCCAGATACCTTTAAAATTGAATGTACGATGACTGACAGCAGCGTTGGAAGCTTTGTAAAAAAAATACTTAATTGCTGCTGGTGTATTTTCAACAATTAACATTTGGCACCTTCTTGGTGGCCGTTTTGCACCCTTATTTCTTTCAAAGGCAAGAGAAATGTCCCATGTGCATCCTTCTATTCTAATTTGACGCCACAGTTCACTGACCTATTTCATTCTTATACATTTACTACATAAATCTTGTTTGTCCCAAACCCAATCCTCGCTTTTCCAGCTAATTAGACATTCCTGCAATGTTAGTTTGCATTATTTCATCGATAATGGCAAGGATACTTTACAACTAACAATGCTTTCGGACAGAACATGCTTTAACAGGTTGATTCTGCGGTTTTGCGGACATTTCTTTTTCAGTGTCAGCGAGCTATTGATAATTTTAAAAGAGAATAACGTGCAAAAAAATAAATAAAGACGCCGTGGTGCACTCGGCACATCCCCAGCTAATGACCAAAACACGTGGTGTCAAATGCACGAAACGTGAGTTGAACAAGAACCAAGTGTATGCTCTTTCTTCTTTTTTTGTTTTTGTTTTTCGCAATTTTCTTGCACGAGAGACTCCGTTTTACTGCGAGAATGTAAAAATGCTCGTCTGGCAGCACTTTCCATCCTTATTTTCTAGAAGATTTACAGAAATGGCGCGATCTTAATGAATAAATAACTATTTACCATGTAATGATCAAAAAGATTTGGAGAAGCTCTTGCTATATTCGTCTTAACTCGAATATAGTTTTCAGATTTTCTCACTTTTGGACCCAGTGTTTTATCTGTAAAGGCCTGTTTTCTATTCTCCTCTTATGAAAGCCAAGCTGTTTCAGCCTAATGTATGGTTGTAATATGCATTGTTGTCACTGGTGATAGCCATGAAGACCATGTCATTTTTGTTTCCATGATTGTTACAAGTGCACAGTTCTTAAAAAAACATTTGCATGTTGCTCTGACAGCATGCATGAATTGCTAAACTCAAGTACTTTGAATGATATAGATTGACTGTTTGCATGTTAGTTAAAAATGCTTTGAATGTGCTCAAAATGCTATGCCTGCAACCAACCCCAAATCCTGTAATGCTTGACACAGAACCAATACTTAAGTTGTAACTGATGAGATTTCAGTTTGTGTGTCAAATCAACGTTTGAAATTGCATGGCATTTTTACTAGTTGAGTCTCCCCTCCTGACTCGTGGTTTTGATCTTTGCCAATTACAGGACCTAGCAATGACTCTGACATAATCTGCTCTTTGTGCCTGAGCGGCGAATCTGAGCCGCCTAACCAAATTGTGATATGTGATAATTGCGGGGTGGGATATCACCAGGACTGCCATACACCCTCTATACCTCACAGCACCCTGCTACCCGATGTAGAGTGGAATTGCCGCCTGTGCGTCTTCGGAAACACTGCCAAAGTAAGTCCAATGAGACTGAAGGATTGAGAATTAGTCCTTCACGAATAAAATGTAACTTTTTAATCTCTTGCAGATAGGAGGAGCTTTAAACAAGGGACAGTTTGCCAAAGAGATGCAAGCAATGAAGCAAACATTACCATATGACGTAATTAGCTTTCAATTCTAATACTTCACGGGTTGGGAGAGGGGAATTCATTCCCTTATACCTTCATTTACTGATTTATTTTATTTTTAGATTAAGTTATTAACGTGGGATGCCCAGCACAAAACAAATAGAGAACAGACCTACTGCTATTGCGGTGGGCCTGGAGAGTAAGTTTCATTACATTTGTTCATTGTTTGTCATCCAACTCCTGGCATTATCCTGGTTGTTAATCAACGTTCTCTTTATTGCAGCTGGTGCTTTAAAATGCTCCAGTGTAACGTTTGCAAACAGTGGTTTCATGAAGGTAAGTATTTCGATATCATAAGTGCTTGGTGTCAGTTTAAATCACTGAATATTTCAACTAATATATAATGTTAATATCTTTTCTAGCTTGTATTCAGTGCTTAGGAAAACCTCTTCTTTTTGGAGACAGGCAAGTCCCTCACTACCAGATATGTCACATCATATTGTTGGATAGGAGTCATTTTCTTTGAAAAGCCTTTCTCGATCGAGTTATTGAGGCACATAAGTAGCTGCAAAATTGGCAATGCAAAACAGTTTTCACTTCTTGCAGGTTTTATGTATTTAAGTGTGCCGTGTGTGGTGGAGGCCCTGAATTCATCAAAAGGTTGGAGTTGAAATGGTGGGTACATGTTACCTTAATAATTTGATTACCTCACATTCAGTGTATTTTTAAATCGTGTCTGTTAACTTGTATTTGCAGGGTAGACCTCATACACCTAGTCTTATTCAACATAAGTCTGCAAGATGGCAGAAAGTATTTTGATATTGAGGACTGCATTGTTGGCTTCATACAAAAAAATTGGGAAATGCTTCAACTACAGGGCGCTGTAGCAAATACCCGACCAAGTGAGAGGGTGGCCATTGTGAAAACCACCCTTGAGGGTAACCACATGCGCTTCAAGTGTGGCAAAGAGATAAGAAAGAGGACAAGTATCTGGGGATTGCGCTCAAAAGTCCCTCCTCCGGCACCTAGAGTAAATTTCACAAAGCCAAATCTCTTCACCGAAAAGCTTACGAAAAACTTAAAGGTTCAGAGGTAAGGTCTGCAAAGCAAACTCTTAAGCGACTCCTTTATTGTTACGAGCCTATCAGAATTGACTCAAGAGTCGAAATTAAGCTTTTGCACAAAGCCTGGTGCTTTCACAATGAATATCATTGTTATTTTCTTAAGTTCCTTCATGTCCCTGTCTAGCTATCCGTCATCTCCAAGAAAAGTCCGACAGGAAAACAAGTTTGTGTCCCAAGCCGTCATTCTTGGGAATGGACAAAACGGAAACTGCCCTCGCCAGTTCATGCGTACCTTACCAGAGGATGCAACTCCGGAGTCTGAAGGCTTGTTTAACAAACTTAGGCAAAGGCTAAAGGATGTTTTAAAACATTCGAAGGTAATCTCTCATTTTTCCCAATTTAAAATGGTCAATACTTTTAAATTTCTCTAAACTATCAACTTAATTGAAAAAATTGTGTTAGTAGATAATATTGTATAGCGAAGCATTTCTCTCATCAGCATCTTGGCCAATTTTTAAAGACATTTCTGCATTATGCAAATATAAATATAATTATTTGATAGTCCATCAGAATAATCTACTTTTGATGCACTAGATGTACATTCCTACATCAAATATTAAACGTGATCTAAAAGCTTGGACATTGACTACTTTTTGCAGGCCCGTTGCTCACTAGTATTGCCGCAGCTGACTGAGGATAAGAAAATGCCACCGAAGCGCCCAAAGAAACACGAAAACGAGGCAGTCGAACAAAAGCCTAGCAAACTACATAAACTGCCGATGGTGGATAGGTCAGCTGGCCATGCAAAACCTAGAAGAAAGTATGTTCGTCGTAGTCCAAGTTCCTCAGCATCTAGCAATAAAATCCTTAGAAACTGTGATATCCTCGAGGACGTTGAACACGCGCCTCTTAAAGGAAACCTAGATTCGATCATTCCTCCACCGCCTGATTTCCTAGGCCACAGCAACCCCTTCTATGACATGACCCTCGACTATCAAAACATTCGCCGCCCACGTAAGCGCCATCTAAGTCAAGAAGCTGCACATCTATCGAACACTGCGGAGGGCAGGCGCAAGCGGCCATGCAACAACAGAGTGGGTAATGGCGTCACTAACTGCGTTCCCAATTCAGTCGAGAAATCGGAAGCAAAGACAAATAGGAGGACCGCCAACAACATCGGACCATCTAGAGTGGATACGAGCAACTCTGATGTGAACCTCAGTCAGAGTTTTAGCAGAAAGTTCAGTTATTCAAATGGAGCAGCCATGCATGAAGTTAAAGACACCCCTGTTGCAGGGGCAAATGGCTGTTACAAACAAGTCAGAAGAGTGAGCAGCGGAGGTGTCGTGAAACTTCTGGGAACACGCATTAGTCCTGGTGGAAAAGTGCAGTACCTCATTGAATGGAATTGATTTTTCCTGGACATTTTGTTTCCAGGATTTTTGTATTTTTGGATAAAAATTGAAAGTTAATCCACTAAGCACTTATGGTCAACTGAGCCTCAGCCTCTGCATTGCATTTGCCATGTTTATACCATAAATTAATCACTCAGTGACCTGTCAGTACGGCAAAAAAAAAAAACAGGCCGCTGAATCTGTTGCATATTTCCATTTTATATCCAATGGGCAACTGAATCTTTGACTGGACTTATAAAATCGTCCCTAGTGACTGTATATGATCAACTGCTTTCTGTGTTCTTCTTCCTGTACTTAACATGGCATATGGTACCTGCACTTAGCTGATGGATTTTTGAATTTCCTAGCCAAAAACCGCTGCCACGCCATTTTTTGTAACTAATAGCATTGACTGCCTTGACGATGATTGTGAAATCTTGTGGTATTTTCTGACATGTCAAAATTCGTCGAAGCTGTTGGGTCCTCAACAAGTTTATTGTAAAAGTGAGGTCATGAAACAATTGTCATGACAATGGATTGCTGCTACCCTTAAAGCCATCATTTTTTGCAATGCATCTATCCCCAATGACAAGGTTTTGGACGGTTTAAGTAGCGCCATTATTTGTACATACATATACTCGAAATTTATTGCGTGCGTGAAAGTTGATTTGTGATACAAAACCTGCCTTATTAAATGCGCGTAGAATAGTATTTCATGCAAACCATCATTTCGATTCAATTGCAACAAACGACGTACAGCAGATTTGCTTTAAATTTGTTTACTATATTTTGATAACGGTGGTCCCTTCCATGTTATTACTTTAATTTTAACTGGTGTCTCATCAGACAGTTAGTAAATATTTAATTCACTTTTAGTGCAAGTTGTAATGCAAAAGTTCAAATTTTAATGATATGTAGTATTAACTTACAAATGAAATGTTATACAAATTTGAATGTGAGTAACATTAATCTCAAATTTGCATTACATTTGTACGTTATTTATTATGCATATTTAAAGACTCAGGGTGCATTAAAAAACAGCTTCAAAATTGTGGAGCAAAGATTTAGTAATCGGTTAATTCTAAAGCATGTGTTTGCATCCTTTCTTTCCAAGGCACAGGGGGCCACCAATAGCTTTTCGTTTTTTTGAACATATTTAGATCTGTGCTGTCATCTTTTTTTTTTTCTCCCTTTTTACTGTACTTGAAAAAAATAAACATGATTATTGCTTATACTGTGATGGATAATGGCTCTTAAAACACTGACATTTTAAGTTGATTCCACTTGAAGTAGATTTACATAAGATTGATGTTGAAGGCATATGCGCCATGAAATACAGATCTGGAACTAGCTGCATAATTAACAGCATGCTTATTTTTGGTATCATCAAACAAGAATCGTTTTTGTCTTAACTCTAAAAGATTTGAACAAGTGTTGATGTCCTAATCCCTAGTCACGGAATGGATTTAAAACTAGTTGAAAATAAGATTTCACGATACGAGCACATTCATTTTAACTATAATTATAGTAACATGGTATTGTTTCCTATAAACTTAAACCAAAAGCTCCATTCAACCAATAGATGAAATCAAATTCCCTCCGAAATTTCAAATATTTTTTGTTGCTGGGCAAATAACAAATCGCCATTTAGCTAAAACCTCGGATCCTCCTTATTCAAAATGGCGGGTGGTTCGGCCGGTGATTGGTGTCTGATCGAGAGCGATCCCGGAGTTTTCACGGAATTAATACGGGGATTTGGTAAGTGAAGTTTCAGTTTGGCGGTTCTTTGAATTGTGACCCGGCGTGAACTTTATCATTTCAATTTGTCAATTTCTTCCCACGCGCGGCGAGCTATTCTACAACCGTTTGCCGTTGACAGTGCATGACTATGAACTATTGGATAACAGCGCCGAGGCCTAAAAAGACTAAATCGTCTCTTCTTTTTATTGTTTTTTAGGCGTCAAAGGTGTTCAAGTCGAGGAACTATGGAGCCTGGACAAAGGCAGTTTCGAGAAATTAAAGTAAATTTCTCTAAGTTTAATTGTTTACATAAATAAATCGGCACGTGCTTGTCCCCCTCGTGCTAGGTTTTTAACCCTATTTCGGTTTTCACACAATGGGAGGAGAGGGTCATCCAATAAGTTGTACATGCATATTTATGGCAATGAACTCAAATTAAACACGAATAATGCTTAGTATTTAAAAAAATAAACTCGAGGTATTATAATCTAATTATGAGTTTTTCCAGACCTATCCATGGACTCGTATTTCTATTTAAGTGGGCGCCTGGAGATGATACCCCAGGCTCCGTTGTCATTGACAGCAGGCTTGATAAAATATTTTTCGCCAAGCAGGTATGTTTCAAATGGTGCGAAATACTCTCACAGTAAAAAAAACCACATTTACAACTGGCTACAATGTCAATTTCAGGTGGTCAACAATGCTTGTGCCACACAAGCCATATTGAGTATCTTATTGAACGCTAAACACCAGGACATCGAACTAGGCGAGACACTGAGCAATTTAAAAGAATTCTGTCAAAGTTTTGATGCCACGGTAATTAATGGGCCATACAATGAGCTTTTGTCTTGCTCATTACTGAAGACTTAGTTCTATCTTAAGTTGATCCACGTTATCTAAGTGATCATCTCATTTTACAGATGAAAGGACTCACGCTTAGCAACTCTGAGACGATACGTCAGGTTCACAATAGCTTTGCCAGGTCAAAACGCCCATTATCCCACAACTGAATTAGTTTGGTCCGATAATTGAAACCCGTATTTAATTCAATTTAATCAATGCTTCATATTCAGGCAACAGCTTTTTGAATTCGATGGGAAACCGGCTTCCAAGGATGATGACGTCTTTCACTTTGTTGGCTACATCCCCATAGATGGCCGCCTATACGAATTGGATGGATTAAAAGATGGACCAATCGATTTAGGTGGGCTTGCCTAATAATTTATTCTACTTCTCCACATAATATCAAATTTACCGTATTTTAATTATTGCAGTTGCATTGCTAACAACGATAATGTCTGTGAGATGACATAAGTATACCAGTATCGGGGTTGTATGTCCACCAACAATTCATGCATAATAAACGTTTCAGATTCAAACTGCTTGCAGAAACTTGCTAAGCAATCATTGATCGAATGTTGATTATTCCAAACAGCTAAGCTAACCTGAACAATTAAAATTCCAGGCCCTGTACCTGCTGACATGGACTGGACAGATGTTGCCAGACCAGTTATAGAGAAGCGTATTCAAAAGTATGTCTTATAATACCAGGACTGAATGTACTCGATTTACATGTAGAAAGCCTGCCAACTGTACCTCAAAGTAAACTTTGACATTTTTTCCAATTCTAGATATAGCACTGAAGAGATTCATTTTAATTTGATGGCCATAGTTTCGAATCGTCTGTTAATCTATAGGAAGAAAATTGATCAACTCATGACCCAGTTAGATGTAAGACTCCCTCTTCTGTGACTGACTGGCCTAAATTATGTTTTTCACAAAAAACACCCAACTACCCAAATTAATAATTGCAGGAAGGTGGCATGGAAACTGACGATATTCACTCAGAAATTAGCAAGCTGCAAATACTTGCTGCTGAGGAAGAAAACAAAACGAAGCAGTATCAGGTAGAACAAAATACTTATGCTGCCAGATAGATTAAACACATTTTTCAGAGAACCTTTTGAGGTCTGCAGGATCAATATCAGATTCAACAACCATTTTGCCTCTCAATTTCAGCTTGAAAATGTAAGAAGAAAACATAATTATCTTCCCCTCATAATGGAGCTTCTGAAGCTTTTAGCCAAAGAGAAACAATTGCAACCAATGTTAGAAAAGGTAACCGTACACTTTTCTTTTAATCAAAACAAGTTGTGCATTCATGATTTTTACTGATATCATCTTAATTTGAATGTATGTGCATTAGGCAAAGGAGAAGTCTGCACAACTTCAGCAAAAGAAGGAAAAGAAGCCTGAAGTAAAATAGGGAACCTTGTTGAGAATTCTTGGATTTCATGGATTTGTTCTACTGCCATTGTTTCTGCTAGAAATATACCTGTCTTAAAACTATTTTTGTTGTGTCCTTTGATCATTTGCACTACTTACTCGTCAGATGCTTAATAAAGCAATTGACGGTTTAAAGTAAACTTACTTGCATCCATCAGATAATTGTAATCTAATTGCACAGTCGTAATCCATGATGCAAAACTTCCATTGACCGCTTTCTTAACAAATATGCACATACACTATGTTGGTTCTATAGATGGAGTCAATCTTAACGAAGCACTATAAACTGAAGCACAGTAATCACCTGAAAAACAAAGTTATACACAGTGAGCATCTATTTAAATTGTCAGCATTAAACCTGTAGTGTAGATAAACATTTTTATATGGCATCAAGTCACCATTTACCTTTAACAGTTTTTAATTCAAATTGCAATTATTTATTATTATTTTTTTTTAAAAGCTCCTAATTTTAAGCAATTAGTTATGCATACGTGTTGAGTATAACGTGATTGACAACAGAATCCTTGGGACCTCTAATTCAAATGCATTTTAATTAAATGGAATTAAGTTTCATATTTAAAAACTTTAAAAAGTTACACTGTCATTTATTGATCTTTTAAAAAAAATGCAATGACAAATATTCTTAGCTATTGGAGCAAACATAAAATCATGCATTTGGTGGTAGTTAGCAGTAGCCACTGATGGCGCTATGATAGTGAACCGCTGCCGTAGCATAGAATAAATGAATGTATTTTATTGCAGGTGATAAGGCTGATAGCCTGCACAGAATCAAGACTTTGAAATACCACTAAGGTACCTAATTAAAGTCACAATCCATATTTAATTAAGCTGAGGTTGATGCTAGAGACAGTATAACTCTCCTTTTAGGTAATATTTTATGAAAATACAAAG